>CAUYLG010061550.1:0-11434 GCA_963573385.1 Cacajao melanocephalus | reverse complement strand
AAAAAAAAAAAAGTAGAGGGAGAGATCAAACAGCATGGCAGCGTGGCCGGGAGCCCGGCCCTGGGGGCAGACAAGCCTGTCCTCTCCTGCCAGCACCCCCTCTCCAGCTGGCTGTTTGGCTTCTCTGAGCCTTGGTTTTCTTCTCTGTAAATGGGGGATAATCTTTCCTCATGGGGTCGTTGTGGGAATTAAACTGAATGAGGTCATGCACTTAAAGCACCAGAGCCTGTTTTGTCTGGTCCCTGGTGAGAGCTGTATGGATGGAGATGCTATTAATATTACAACCCTAGGAACTAAAGTCAGATTTGGCCATGTGTATGAGGCCCAGCGATCCCACTGCAGCAGCTGTCTTGGGCATTGCCTCCTAGGAGGAGCAGGAGGGAGACTCTTGAGATGAAGAATACCATGCAACTGTGCCCAGCCCCAGGGCTGGTGGAAGGTGATGAGCAGAGAAAGAGGCTGGCCTTTAAGTTTATACATGTCCTCTTCCTGTGGCCCCTCTCTGCCTGGTCTTGGGGTCACATGAGAAGTAGAAACAGGGTAGGAGACATAGGGTGAGGAGGGATGAGGGGATGGGATGCTGGCAGCAGTGGACCTGGGGCAGTGGGTTAGGACTTCAGAGGTACACTGTGCATCTTACTGAGTTGATCGCTCCCTGGCAGCCAGTCCTTTATAAGGGACATGAGCCTATCCCTTGGACGTCCGCTGGGGATGGATGGTATGTTATGCTTAGGAATACATTTTCAGGAGCCAGACTGTCTGCACTGAAATCCCAGCTCCACCATTCACAGGCTGTTTGACCTTGGGCCAGTTTCTTAGTCCATTTTTGCTGCTATCACAAAGTACCTGGCCGGGAGCAATGGCTCATACCTACAGTCTCAGCCAGCATTTTAGGAGGCCAAGGCTGGAGGATTGCTTGAGCCCAGGAGTTTGAGATCAGCCTGGGCAACACAGCGAGTGAGACCTTGTCTCCACAAAAAATTTAAAAATAGCTGGGCATGGTGGTGCATGCCTGTAGTCCCAGCTACTTAGGAGGCTGAGGTAGGTGGATTGCTTGAGCTCAGGAGTTTAAGGTTACAGTGAGCTATGATTGTGCCACTCTACTCCAGCCTGGGTGGCAGAGTAAGACCTCATTTCAAAAACCAAACAAAAAACTAAAAAACAAAAATATTTCTGAGGCAAAGGAATTTATAAATAACAAACATTTATTTCTCACAGTTTGGAGACTGGGAAGTCCAAGATCAGGGTGCTGGCAGATCCAGTGTCTGGTGAGGGCTGCTGTCTGCTTCCAAGATGGCGCCTCGTGCTGCCTTCTCACATGGCAGAAGGGGCCAACAGCTCCTCAAGCCTCTTTTATAAGGACCTTAATTCTATTCCTGAGGGGTCCACTCTGAAGGGCCTCACTCATCTCTTTTTTTTTTTTTTTTTTTTTTTATACAGTGTCTTGCTCTATTGTCCAGGCTGGAGTGTAGTGACACAAGTCAGCTCACTGCAACCTCCGAGTCCTGGGTTCAAACAAGTCTCTGCCTCAGCCTCCCATGTAGCTGGGATTACAGGGACATGCCACCACTCCCGGCTAATTTTTATATTTTTATCAGAGATGCAACATGGTTTCATCATGTTGACCAGGCTGGTCTCAAACTCCTGACCTCAAGTGATCCTCCTGCCTCCACTTCCCAAAGTGCTGGGATTACAGGTGTGAGCCACTACACCGGGCCCTCTCACTCACCTCTTAACACTATCATATTGGTGATTACGTTTCAACATATGAATTTTGGAGAAACACCTTCAAGACGACAGCAGCCAGCTCTTCCAAGCCTCAGGTTCCTCATCTGTGAAATGGGAGTCACAAAAGTACCTTTCATGTAAAACCATTGTGAGCAGTTAATCAGGTAATACACATAAAGTGCTCAAAACAGCGCCTGGGACATGGCAAATGTACTCATTATTTTTATTGAATTCACCTGTGTCTAATCTTCTCTAAATAGATTGCAAGTTCCTCAAGGCACTTTAATTTTTTCTTTTTCTCATTATAGACCAGTGTTGATGATGAAAAAATAAATGAGTGAAAAATGAACTTACTTACACATTTCCAGTGAAGAAGACTTTATTAACAGTGCTTAGACAGGTGTGGTTTTATGCATTTAGAGAGGCCCCTCCCCTCAGTGTGATGCAATGTGACACGGACCTACACCCACAGTTTTCCAACCTCCCCTCCTGCACTCTCTGCCACCTCCCATTCCCATACACCTACCCACATCTACCCACCCACAGGCCCACTCCCGTTTTCACACAGTCCCACACACGCACACCCCAATTCCATACTCCTCACCCACAAACACACACGGCCTCTCACCGCACCCCACATCCACACACCCACACCCATTTTCCCCACATGCTCCCCTCTTCACACACCCATCCACACGAGGACATGTATGGGTGCACACACACACACACACATACACACTCTCTCTCTCTCTTTCTCTCTCTCTCTCTCTCTCCCCCATCCTGAAGCAATCAAGGAAAAATCTTTTCCTTCTGTATCCCTTAGAGGAAGTCAGGAAGAGAAAACCAGCCCTGCTGAATGTTCTGAGTCTTCAGCCTCTTATCCATTTCTGCCCCTGCTCCCCTTTATGTATTCCACCCTCTCATTTGAAAGAGCAAACCCGCCGGGTGCAGTGGTTCATGCCTGTAATCCCAGCACTTTGGGAGGCTGAGGTGGGTGGATTGCTTGAGGTCAGGAGTTCAAGACCAGGCTGGCCAACATGGTGAAACCCCGTCTCTAAAAAAAGAAAAAAAACTTTTATTTAAAAAAAAAAAAGAAAAAGAAAGAACAAACCCTGGGTGGTCTGGACCTGAGTCTCTCATATGCCACTGAAATGATGCCGCGGTTCAGAGGTCACCAAGAATAGGAGTCCTCTTCCATTTCCTCCTGAGAGGAAAATTCATTTCCTTTTCGAGAATACCTGGAGGGAAACGGGTCTTTTCTCAATCCCAGAGGAGTAGAGGGAGGCCCACTACAGCGCAGCTCAGCTACATCTGTTTTTTCCCCTTCAGAGAAAATTCCAACCACTCTTAGTTCATCTCTGCAATGATGTTTGCATTGCCTAGGGGAGAGAGAGAGAAAACTGATATATTTACCATCTTCTATTTGAGTGACATCATTGAAATCTCATCACACTACGAAGTTGGATAGGTCTCCATTTTACAAATGAGGAAGCTGAGCACAGAGGTGTTTGGAAGCTTGTCCGTGCTTACACAGTAAATACATGGTGGTGACCAGATGTAAATTCTTCCAACTCTGAAACTGCAGCTGAAAAAAGGGCAAGATTCTTTCCATCATCTTCAGTCTAAAGTGGGTGACTGCTGCTCTAGGGAACAGCTTTGCCAGACAATGGCCTTGTCTTACACTTGCCCAGTGACATGCACAACCCTTTCCTATGGCAGCTCCTCTGCCTTTTTAGGGAGATGGAGCCATTTCCTTTTGACTCTGGCAAAGAGCTTCTCCATCCGTTTACCTATCCATCCATCTACACATCCGTCCATCCACACATTCATTTTTCCATACATGTATTCATCCACATATCTATCTACCCATCTGCTCTTCCACCTACCCAGCCATCCACACATTTATCCACTCACCCACCCATCTATTCATCCATCCATCCATTCATCCATCCAAACATCCACCTATCCATCCACCCATTCACCCAAAGTGCTGGGATTACAGGTGTGAGCCACCGTGCCCAGCCAAGAAAGGCATTTTTATACTCATCATAAAGACTAGAAAACTAACACTCATCCATCCATCTATCCATGCATTGACCCATCCATTTATGTATCTAACTCAAACCTTTCTGAGCCTCGATTTGCTTATTTACAAAATGGAGAAAGTTGATGTGAGGCTTAATGATGTGGAACATGTTAAATATCTGACGTATAATAGGTTCATTGATGTTTATGCAACAGATGTCTTTTGCCTTATTAAGGAGTCAATTTCAGGGTGATTTTATTCCTGTGGCCCAATAATGTTCCACAGACTTTGTCCTTTTGTTTATTGCTTTGGGAACTGGAGTGATGGGGGTGTGCTGGGTCCTTTTTATCACCCAATGAGTCTCTCTGGCTCTTGGCTGTCCATGAAGAACAATAAGAAAATCCCAGGGAGAGATAGTGGGCAGAGGACCATGAATAAAATGAACAAAAGGCAGGAGCAGCCACAGGCCTCACCTCACTGGAGTCCGGCATGGGGAAGGCTGCTGGGAAGCAGGAAGTTGAAGTTAACTTCCCCACCTTCCCTGTGGACTCTGCATCTCAAGAAGAGGAAGCTCGTCCAATGTGGAGCTATACAAATCCTCCTGTGGGGCTTTGATGTGTCTTCTCTGTGGGGAGCCGGGGCCTAGTTCCAGAGGGAAAAGGAGATGAAAAGCTTAAGGCCTGGGTTTGGGCTGCTATGAAGAAAGCTGGCAAGGCTGCAGCCTGGACTGACTCCTGAAGATGGTGGCAGTGAAAATGGTTATATCTGACATTGGTACAGCTGTTCAAAGTTTGCACAGGGTTTGCACCTGTGCATGTGCTATGCATCACACCCCTGTGTGTCAGGAAAGACAGGAAGGCTTTTTTTTTGGAGGCAGAGTCTCGATCTGTCACCCAGGCTGGAATGCAGTGGCACAATCTCGACTCACTGCAATCTCTGCCTCCCAGGTTCAAGCGATTCTCCTGCCTTAGCCTCCCAAGTAGCTGGGATTATAGGCACAGGCCACCACGTCCAGCTAACTTTTGTATTTTTAGTAGAGACGAGGTTTTGCCATTTTGACCAGGCTGGTCTCAAACTCCTGACCTCAAGTGATCTACCCACCTCAGCCTCCCAAAGTACCAGCATTACAGGCATGAGCCAGTGCACCCGGCCAAAACAGGCATTTTTATGCTCATCATAAAGAGGAAGAAACTAACACTCACTGCAACAACTGGCTACCCCACAGGGCACCCAGGCTCCACCTCTGCTCTCCTGACTTTGCCTCCAAAGCCCTCTCCCCCATTCTAGAGGTCCTCTTTTGACATGGCCTCTAGACACTGGAAGAAAGTTACTTCACCATGTCTTGGGCAGCCTGTGACTTCCAAAATTGTTTGGCAAGAACTCTCTTAGTCTGGTTGCTGTTGTTGTTTAAGTTTTAAATTAATTAATTCAAATTGATTTGACAGAGTACCTGCCACATGCCTGGGAGCTCGGCATCGAGTGGAGTGAACTAACCAAATGCAGACGACTGCAATTCAGTGGATGGGAGCCAGGATCCGGGAACTGGCTGCCCTGGGAACATGGAGTTAGCTTGCCAAGAACATCCCCAAAGTGACTCGGCAGCTGACAGGTAGGAGGGACTCAGGCAGAGGAAGAGAAGATGGTCCTGGGAAGAGGATACCCCACTTGCAAACACCAGGATGCAAAGAAGTGGGCGAGTCTGGCAAATTGAAGGAGGTTCGATAGCTGGAGGGAGGGGCGGCAGGAGGCTGGAAGAAGGCGAATGGGGAGTGCTGAGACCCCAGGCTGGAGGAGGGCAGAGACCAAGGCTGGAGGACCTCGGCGATCACATTGAGAAGTTGATCTTCATCCCAGGAGCAATGGGAAGCCCCTGGAAGATTTTAGCAGGAACTTCAGATGGCTACATTTGCGTCTACTGAAGTGTGAAGAATGGCTTGGAATACAGGAGAAATGAAGACCTATGCCAGTAAATTTTTGTTTTTCTGGTTTTTTTTTTTTTTTTTTTTGTGACAGTCTTGCTCTGTCACCAGGCTGGAGAGCAGTGGCGCAATCTTGGATCACTGCAAACTCTGCCTCCCAGATTCATGCGATTCTCCTGTCTCAGCCTCCTGAGTAGCTGGGACTACAGGCGCATGCCACCACGCCCAGCTAATTTTTGTATTTTTAGTAGATGGGGTTTCACCAGGTTGGCCAGTATGGTCTCGATCTCTTGACCTTGTGATCTGCCCACCTTGGCCTCCCAAAGTGCTGGGATTACAGGCATGAGCCACTGCTCCCGGTCCTGGTGTTTTTTTTAAAAAAACATGTCTTCACCACTATATTGAGAACACCTGAAAGTTAGAGAATGAGTCAAAAAATATGGTCCTGAGATGTCCAGGGCTCCCACAGAAGCATGCTTCTGGAAGAGACAAATCTTTGCAATCACTGCTAGGTTGAGTGCCCACCATGTGCCAGGCAGAGCTTAAGTAGACCCAGATCCCCAGACCTCAGGAGAGGTGACAGCTGAACTGCATCTTGAAGCATGGAGAAGAGTTTGTTGGTGGTGACTCATGTTTGGTCAAAGAACAAAGATCTCAGCTTTCTTAAAGGACGGTAAAGTGAGAGATTATTTCTGCCCCTTTCTAACGACAAAATCTTTGCATGTAGAGCTGGCAGGGTCAATGATATGAATATCAGCTTCACCGCAGAGCTGATCAAAGCTGGTGGATGTTCAGTGGCACGTTGGGAGACTGTCAGGACTGCTCCATGCCTCAATTCCCCACCCATCTTGTCCCGCCGAAGCTCCAACCTGAGAGCACTGGGACTGAAGTCTGTTCTGTCCTGACATATTGTTAACATAAACGTGTGACGGAAACTTGGTAGAGCATTGCCGTTAAGAGTAGATGGAGACCAGGCATGCTGGCTCATGTCTGTAATCCCAGCATTTTGGGAGGCCGAGGCAGGCAGATCACTTGAGGTCAGGAGCTTGAGATCAGCCTGGCCAACATGGGGAAACCCCATCTCTATTAAAAATGCAAAAATTAGCGGGGCATGATGGTGGGCACCTGTAATCCCAGCTACTTGGGAGACTGAGGCATGAGAATTGCTTGAACCCGAGAGGCGGAGGTTGCAGTAAGCCAAGATCACGCCATTGTACTTCAGCCTGGGTGACAGAGTGAGACTCAGTCTCCAAACAAACAAACAAACAAATGAAAGGGCAGATGGACCTGGCTTCACATCAGGGCTCTGCCACTTGAACTTGCTAGGCAAGTCGCCTTGACTTCCCCAGACCCTCAATTTCCTCATCATTAATAAGAGTAATAGCAGTGCATTACTGCATCGTGGCATTAGCGGGAAGATTCCTGTACCGGTTGTGCGGTCATGGGGTCTCAGCTCCAAACTCTTCTGTACTCTGCTTTGTGCTGCTGGGCCTGCGGCTCTGCAAACCCCATTTCTACTTGGCCAGCTGACTCCCTCTCAAGTTCTGCCCGTGCTAGAGAGAGCCACGCATTTGGAGAGGGAAACAGACTTGCTCTCTCTTGTATGAGTCCTGCGGGCTTCTTGTTTATTTTCCTCCTAGGAGTAGCACCTCAGCAGTGCCTTTTAGCCCTGGCAGCAGCAGGCCTTCCCCATGGCAATAGCTGGAGCCAGTTTGCAGTTTTTCCAATGCTAGCGGAACCAGCTTCATCACATCCAACTCAGAGACATCAGCACCAGCCTGAAGTATCCCCTCCTCAGGGGTCTGAGTTTCAGCCCAGAGTCCCCCTCGAAGCCTCTAAATGTTAATCATTCTAACTTTCCCCCGTGAGGCCTCATCCCTAGGATGATTGCTGCTTCCTGTTGTTGCTGTCTCTATTATTCCTTAGAGTTCTTGTTTGTCTGAATATAGCCTGGAGGTTTATGTCCCCCCAAAATTCAGGCATTGAAATCCTAACCTTCAAAGTGGTGGTATTAAGAAGTGGGGCCTTTGGGAGGGGACCAGGTCATGAAGGTGGATCCCCCATGAATAGAATTAGTGTCCTTTTTTTTTTCCTTGAGACAGAGTCTCGCTCTTGTTTCCCAGGCTGGAGTGCAATGGCACGATCTCAGCTCACCACAACCTCTGCCTCCCAGGTTCAAGTGTTTCTTCTGCCTCAGCCTCCCAAATAGCTGGGATTACAGATATGCACCACCACGCCTGGCTAATTTTGTATTTTTAGTAGAGATGGGGTTTCTCCATGTTGGTCACGCTGGTCTCGAACTCCCGACCTCAGGTGATCCGCCCACCGCAGCCTCCCAGAGTGTTGAGATTACAGGCATGAGTCATAGAGCCCAGACAGGATTAGTGTCCTTCTAAAAGACCTCAGAGAGCTGCCTTGCCCCTTCCGCCACGTGAGGACACACGGAGAAGGTGCCATCTATGAGCCAAAAAGCAGGACCCTCACCAGACACCAAGTCTGCTGGCACCTGCCTCTTGGACTTCCTAACCTCTAGAACGGTAAGAAAGAAATTTCTGTTGTTTACCAATTATACAGTTTATGGTACTTTGTTGTAGCAGCCCAAATAGACCAAGCCAGTTCTTTTTTTTCAGTTACCTAGTTAACAACTTTATCCCTAGTTACCTAGTTAGCAACTTTCAATTAGCTAGTTAACAACTTTATACCTAGTTAACAATCCTTTACGGGATATTCAATCTGTGCAAGAAACTGATGTGGTCTCTGTCTCCTGTCATAACGAATTGTCTGTAAGATGTTTGGTTCATACTAAACTCTCAATAAATGCTTCGTGTTATTATGCCTTTATGCCTAGTGTTTACTCACTTATTCATCTCTGTTGGTTTCCTGTGATGTTTCAGGCCCCGTGTGAGGCATTGGGGTGCAGAGCTGCGGAAGACACAGTCCAGGCCTCATGGGTCACAGTCGGAGTGGAGGAGCCCACCAAGGACATAGACAACCTGGACTAGTTCTCGGCATCTCCTCCCAGAAACTCTCTTTGCTGACTTCACTGCCCAGTTGCTCCCAGATCTCCCAGAATCCTGATGTCCAGCCACACAGACAGTCCCCATCGGGCACATTTTCAAACACCTGGGTTGACATACCTCCACAGATAATACTTAACGGTGAGGATAACTGGATAGTATTTGATGTTATTACTATTATTTGCACATCTTACCCTCCTTCTTAGATGGTAAAGTACTCAGGACTGATTTCCCCAAATGGCTTATTTCCGTATCAGCTTAAAGGCCCAGCGCAGTGCCTAGGTCATGAGAAGAGATCCAAAAACAGATGGTGAATAAATTCATTCATCTAATAAATATACCTTGAGCATTTACTCCGAGGCAGGCACTGAACCAGGTATCAGGGACACAAGAACAAAGAAAACCTACAAGGTCCCTGCCCCTAGTGAATGGATGTCTGATTTGCTGGCTGAAACTGACCAGCCTCAGAGGACCCAGACCTCCGTGGGGCTGGAAGTGGTGCCATCATCCTGGTGTGCTGCAGACTTTCTGGGATGTCCTCTGCCTCCTTCCTGCGGAGCTGGCTGAGCTCTGGAAAGATGGGTGCCCGCTGTGGTTTACCTGATGTCCTGAACGCTCTGAGCTGGCAGCCAAAGGCTATATTTAAATAGCAAACATTTGCATTTTTAATGTTGACTGGAATTGTAAAGGCAGTGATAACCTTTCCAAACTGATATTGGTTTTTACAGAATAGAGACAGGCTGGGCCTGAGGCATATCTTAAATGGAAAATTTAAAGTATTTTCAATATCAGTGAGAGTGCAGAACCATCCTGAAACACTGTACCTATTTGGATTTTCAGAAAATGTTACCTCCCTCCCTTGAGCACACTCTACACCTTTGCCCTGTTCACATTGTAGGGTCCTTCCTTCATTGGGTCCTCCTAACCTGCTGAGAGGTAGACAGCTGAGGCCTGCCAGGCCTGTGTCACTGTGGGGGAAGAGTTCAGAGAAGCCTACAGGGCAGTAGAAAGGGCTCTGGCCTTAGCACTGGCTCCAGGTAGCTTCCCTACACCTCACCGCTTGGGTCTCTTTAAGCCTCCTTTTCTCACCTGTAACATAGTAATAAACAGGCCTATTTAATGGTGTATTAGTTTGTTTCTACACTGCTATAAAGAAATACCTGAAGCCAGCATGGTGGCTCACACCTGTCATCCCAGCACTTTGGGACGCTGAGGTGGGCGGATCACCTGAGGCTGGGAGTTCAAGACCAGCCTGACCAATATTGAGAAACCCCGTCTCTACTAAAAATACAAAATTAGCCTGGCGCAGTGGCACAAGCCTGTAATCCCAGCTACTTAGGAGGCAACAAGAGTGAAACGTAGTCTCAAAAAAAAAAAAAAAAAGGAATACCTGAGACTTGGTAATTTTTTTTTTTTTAGACAGAGTCTCAAATGACCTCATGATCCACCCACCTCATGATCCGCCCACCTCAGTGATTTGCCCAACTCAGCCTCCCAAAGTGTTGGGATTACAAGCGTGAGCCACCATGCCTGGCCAAGACTAGGTAATTTACAAAGAAAAGAGCTTTGATTGACTCACAGTTCTGCATGGCTAGGGAGGTTTCAGGAAACTTATAATAATGGCGGAAGGCGAAGGGGAAGCAAGCACCTACTTCATAAGGTGACAGGAAAGAAACAGAGACAGAGAAGAAAAAAGAATTTGCCACACATTTATAAAACCATCAGACCTCATGAGAACTCACTCACTATTATGAGAATAGCATGGGAGGGGACCACCCCCATGATCCCATCACCTGCCGCCATGTGGGGATTGACACATGGGGATTACAATTCAAGATGAGATTTGGTTAGGGACACATAACCAAACCATATGACATGGGTTTGCTGTGCTGTTCAAATGTGCTCATCTGTAAAAATGCTCACCACCCTACACCTGGCACTTTGCTAATGCTCAAAGGTCATGAGTTCTTGTCCCTTCCCTGGCAGTGATCTGCCTAAGGTAACACATCAAAATCAAGTGAGAACTCTAGGCTCCCAGCTCCCAGACCTCTTTCCAAGAAGCCGGTGGACACAGGGAGGTTAAGACATGCACAGCTGGGTTAAAGCAGAAGGACTCATTCCATCATTACTTTATTCCGACGACCATCATTAACAAAATATGCCATGACATCCTGTCTGAACACATCTTGGCAACTGTATTTTCCTCCTGTTTTTGTTGTAGTAAAAGTTGTTGCACTGTCCCATATGGTCAATAGCCACGTGTAGCTATTTAAATCTAAATTAAAATTAAACACAATTTAAAATTCAGTTCCTCAGCCACAGTAGCCATATTTCAAGGGCTCAGTGGCCACATGTGGCTAGCATCAACCAGTGCAAATAGAGGACATTTCCATCATCACAGCAAGTACTAGAGGCCAGTGCTAAGTGAGAGGAGGGGAAGGGAGGGAAGAGGAGGGAAGAGGAGGAGAAGAGAAGGGAAGCAGGGGAGGAGTGAAGAGGGGAAAGGAGGGGAGGGGAGGAGAGGAGTGGAGAGGAGTGAAATGGGGAAGGGAGGGAAAGAGAGAGATGGGGATAGAAAAGGAGAAGTGGGGAGGGGAGAAAAGGGAAAAGGAGGGAAATGGGGGAGGAAAGGGAGGGGAAAGGTTGGAGGGGGAGAAGTGAAGAGGGGTAGGGGAAAGGAGGGGAGGGGAGAAGCGGGGAGGGGAAGGGGAAGGGGAAGGGCATGAGGAGCGGGGAAGGGGGAG
>CAUYLG010061549.1:0-17781 GCA_963573385.1 Cacajao melanocephalus | reverse complement strand
GAATAGTGCTGCAATAAACATACATGTGCATGTGTCTTTATGGTAGAATGATTTATAATCCTTTGAATATATACCCAGTAATGGGATTGCTGGGTCAAATGGTATTACTAGTTCTAGATCCTTGAGGAATTGCCACACTGTCTTCCACCAGGGTTGAACTAATTTGTACGACCACCAACAGTATAAAAGCATTCCTATTTCTCCACATCCTCTCCAGCATCTGTCGTTGCCTGACTTTTTAATGATCGCCATTCTAATTGGTGTGAGATGGTATCCTGTGGTTTTGATTTGCATTTCTCGAATGACCAGTGATGGTAAGTTTCTTTTTTATATGTTTGTTGGCTGCATAAATGTCTTCTTTTGAGAAGTATCTGTTCATATCCTTTGCCCACTTTTTGATGGGGTTTTATTTTCTTGTAAATTTGTTTAAGTTCCTTGTAGATTCTTGATATTAGCCCTTTGTCAGATGGATGGATGGCAAAAATTTCCTATTCTGTAGGTTGCCTGTTTACTCTGATGACAGTTTCTTTTCCTGTGCATAACTATTTAGTTGAATTACATCCCAAAATGAGACATTTTAATCTAAAGAGTATTAAACTGAATTTTTCCTGCAAAGTGTCACATAAAGTAGGAAGTAAACATATAAAGTAGGAAGTAAACAAAAAATAAGTGTTTGCAGTCCTTTTCCTATGCCCTGAGACATAGAGAGGGGTTTGAGATGCTTGGGCTATGTCAAGCTGAGATGTACCTTCGCATAACACCCGTTCATACATCCTGAAAATGAAAGTACACCATGAAGTTCACTTTTGCAGTCAGCCTATAAATCTCATGTGACTCTTTAAAAATTATCTCCCCACCTGATGGAAGCAGGGCCCCACCTGGGGCTTTTTAATACACCCTATAGGAAGAAATGTACCTCTCTGTAATCTTAGACTTTTAAAGTGAAAGCCAGATAATATAAATAAGCAGACTTTGTTAAATTAGCTTTGGGAACAATACATATACATTTCTTTTTAATTTTTATTTTGAGATGGAGTCTCACTCTGACACCAAGGCTGGAGTGCAGTGGTGCGATCTTGGTTCACTGCAACCTCTGCCTCCTAGGTTTAAGTGATTCTCCTGCCTCAGCCTCCCAAGCACCTGGGATGACAGCCATGCACCACCATGCCCAGCTAATTTTTGTATTTTGTGTAGAGACAGGGTTTCACCATGTTGGCCAGGCTGGTCTCAAACTCCTGACCTCAGATGATCTGCCTGCTTCGGCCTCCCAAAGTGCTCGGATTACAGGCGTGAGCCACTGCACCTGGCTGGGAACAATAGAGTGACCTGTATATATAGAAATGGGTGCTTGCACCTAAGTGTATAAAGTTATCCTTCAGAGACGGAAATGATCGGGATATTTCTCAACGGCCTAGGGTACATGCACAGTGCCACAAAGCTCCTAAGCAAGCAGTGACATCTAACCACACAACTGATGTTCCATTTCTCCCTCACTAGGACCAACCACGGTCACGTTTGATTTGAAAGGTGTCTCTCCAGAATTAGGGTGACACGATTTCATCTACAAATCTCCACTTGACCTGCCACTTTTAAGGTATCACCAAGTTCAAAACAGTTATGAGTAAACCCCTAAAAGAAAAGATAAACATTTATATTTCTTTGGGTATTCTGGTTGAAGAAAATGAGAAAGGAATGCCATGGCCTCTTCTGGAGAAGTTCCACTGGTTTCTAGAAAGCTCCGGCAGCCTGCAGCCGGGAAGCTCTGGCCCCATGAGGACACCACCAGGATATCACCTAGAGAGGAACTTGCCTTGCAAAAGCACAGTTTACAAAAATGGAGGGAGGCAATAACACTGGAACTAAATGCAGAATCAACTAAACTGAGCCGTAGTGTCTGGATGCCTGCCCCCGGTTTTCCCTCCAAGAGCTGCCTTTTCCTGACAGACTGCAGGCTCTGGTAGCTGCCATTCCTCCATAACTCCGGAAAGCCATCACCGAGTGTTAAAACCATGTTGCATCATCTTCTTTGGCTTCGGGGCACTTGAGGCAATGCGATGCAGAGTTGTATCATCTTAGCATTTCAGGGCCAAGGGTGTGGCTGCAGGGAAAGGGGTGAGGAGTCTGGAGATCTAACATCAGCCGGGATTTGCTTTATCTTTTCTTTACCCCATGGAAAAGTACCTTTTCCAAGGTGAAGGTAAAACAGATTGAAATGACTTCAGTCATCCTGGGAGGGTAGTCGCTGGAGAAAAGGCACTACTCCTTTCAGTTTATGAGCATGTCTTCACAAAGAGCTCAAGGCATGCACGTTTTAAAGATGACTTTGATCCTCCTCCAAGCATTCAAACTTAACATTTATTTAAAGAACACTTGTGTTGTGTTTCCAAGGTTATTAGCTTAGCTTGGCAAGAATAACAAAAGGCCAGCCAAAAGGCTTTTCTGAGCCAAGGGCTTAAAATATATATATATATAAAGGTTCTTCAAAATGAGTCCAAGGTTATCCTGTCCGGGTCTTTAGGAGACCAGGTAGGTCTGATGGGTGTCAGACAAGTGCTACTGTGTAAACTTTTGTGAAGAAAGAAAGCAATACCAGTCAGTGACAGAGGGACCCTGGCTGATCCGTCCTCAACACCTGCTTCTGTCTTCCCAGCATGCCAAGTTGGCTTTAACTCTCAGGTACTTTGGAGCTAATCCTCTCATTTCCTAATTTAGCCAGAAAGATTAAGACAGACAAGAATGTGTCAACTATGAATCACAAACCTAAGGCTCTCTGCTCCATCAGAAGGGGCCAGTTAAGTTAGATAAACATGCCACTTTAGCTGATGAAAACATTAAACATGAAAACAAGGCCGACTCTGCCTGCAAGGACATTAGTCTGCTTTTCCTGCCACTAAGAGAACATTTCCTTCTTTATTAATCCCAGCAGACAGTCACCTACCCTATTCTTGGGCATCGTTTCCTAGAGATGACACTCTAAGGCAAATCAAGGTCCAGTTTTTTTTAAGGTGTTGATCTAACAGCTGCAGGCATCCTCTGAGATTTCTCCCTGCTAGGATGACTGCCCAAAAAGGTGGGATGTCCTGAACCCAGAAGGAAAAACAGCAACAATAGGCCAGGCAAGGTGGTCTGTGCTTGTAATCCCAGAACTCTGGGAGGCTGAGGTGGGCAGATCACCTGAGGTCAGGAGTTCACGACCAGCCTGGTAAACATGGTGAAACCCCGTCTCTATTAAAAATACAAAAATAAGCCACAAGTGGTGGCACGCACCTGTAATCCCAGATACTCAGGCAGCTGAGGCAGGAGAATCGCTTGAACCTGGGAGGCAGAGGTTGCAGTGAGCCGAGATCATACCATTGCACTCCAGCGTGGGCAACAGAGCAAGACTCCATCTCAACAACAACAAAAAAAAACCCAGCAACAACAACACAGAGGAAAAACATTTTTTATTTACTCAGCAAACGCTGGCATTGCAATTACTATGTAGCAAGCACTATTCGTACCCTCTTAAATATGAAGTCATTTAATTTCATAATAGCATCATGAAGTGGGTACTATTATTATCCCCTTTCTATAAATGAAGAAACTAGCAAAAAACATTAAGCAATGTTCCCCAAAGACCACACAACAAATAGGTGGCTCAGCCACTCGGCTCCAGTGTCATGGTTCTTCACCAGCCATTATAAGGCAGAGAGTTCCAGGAGTGCTAGAATATTAATGATAACTCAAGTCCAGGGCGGTCTAAAATTTTCAAAGCAGGTAAGAATCATTGGCTAGATCTATTGTTTAGCATAGTAGCTATAGTTTACACTGCATTGTATACTTACAAATTTGCTAATATAGTAGATCTTGTGTTCTTATCATACCCCCCAAAATAATAAATAAATAAATAAATACGGCAAGAGGAAACTTTTGGAGGTGACGGATAGGTTTATGGTATAGACTTTGGCGATGGTTTCACAGGTATATACTTATCCCCAAACTCAACAAGTTGTACACACTAAATATGCACAGCTTTCGGTATGCCAATCAAACCTCAATAAAATAGTTTAAGACAAAAAGAATCACTCCTAATACCAAGTGCTATGTGCTGACATTGTACTAAATATTTTACACGCATAGTCTCATGCATTCCTCCAACCACTCCTATTAGGCAGGTCATATTACCATCTGTTTCCCAGTTGAGGAAACTGTGGCTTAGAAAGGTTAAGTAAAGTGCCCAAGTTCACAGAGCTGGGACTCACATGATTCCAAGTCTTTTCCTAAGTATTAAGATACAGTGCTTCAAAATGCCTACAAGGTAAGAGGAAACGCATGACAGTATCTAATCATCACCTCTTTAAAAGCTGTTTATCTTTTCTAATCATCTCATTTTATTTGATACAACCAAATTTGCTCCCTCGAATTGCCCATTTGTTTTCCCATTCTGGCAAAGATTAATTTTAAGTATGTCTAGATTATCTCCCACCTCATCTAGCTGCCCAGCCTCATCTCCTTTATGGTATACAGTATCATCACCATCCCTCCCTCATCTCACCTTTAAATATTTCATTCAAACCCTAAGTCTTCCCAAAATCCCTTTCTTTTCCAAAACCAGGGAAGGGGAGGTGTCAGAATAAAAACTGGAACCCTATTTCTCTTTTCCTTTTCTTGCCAAATTTTGAGGGCTGCTTTTTGGTCTTTATGCTGTGACTCCATTTCCTCCCCACTCACAAACTCCTAACTCCCTACAGTCGGGCTTCCACAATGCTCCTGAAACTCCAAGGTCATCAATGCCCTGCTCATGAAATCCAAAACGCATTTTCGCCGTCATCAATTTCTACTTTTTTTTTTTTTTTTTTTTTTTTTAGACAGAGTTTTGCTTTGTCGCCAGGCGCCAGGCTGGAGTGCAGTGGCACGAGCTCGGCTCACTGCAACCTCCGCTTCCTGGGTTCAAGCGATTCTCCTGCCTCAGCCTCCCGAGTAGCTGGGACTACAGGCGTGTGCCACCACACCCAGCTAACTTTTGTATTATTTTAGTAGAGACGGGTTTCACCATGTTGGCCAGTATCGCCTCGATCTCTTGACCTCGTGATCCGCCCGCCTCGGCCTCCCAAAGTGCTGGGATTACAGGCATGAGCCACCGTACCCGGCCCAATTTTTACTCTTCTACAACATTTGTCTTACTGATTAGCTTTATATTCCACTAAGTTATTCTTCCTTGGCTTCCAAGACATTATCAGGTTCTGCCCTGCCTGACCTTTTCCACGACTCTTCCATCACCTTTGTAATCTCCTCCTCCTGCTGCTCCACTTACTGTGGGTCTCATCTCTGCCTGTGCCACACGCACAGGGTCCCCTCAAATATTTGTGGAATGAATGAACAGGCTCACATTCTTCTGGTCTTTCTCTCTCCACCAGATACTCCTCCAATATTATGGATTCAACTGCCATCTCTATGCGGATGATTCACAAAAATGTGTATCCACAAAATCTACAGCTGCCCTTGGTTTCTCCTGCCCTGATCTCCAAGCCAAACCTCAGCTCCACACTTCCAACTTCTACTGATCACTTCCTGTTAGCCTTGCCATCATCTTTTTAAATTGAACTTAACCAAAATCAATCTCTTCAGTCCTTTCTGTAGTCTCTCTTAGATTGGGAATTGTGTTTTTAAAAATCATTATTTCCCCTACAATCTAGGATCATACACATTTCTTCTTGTTTTTAATCCCAAGAGGTTGCAAGGCAGATCTATAGAGGTCGGTCCATTTATTTGAATCCCTTTGCTCTGGGCTTCAGGTGGGAACCCTGAGTGAACAGTAATGCCTCTTTGTGAAGTGAGTGGCCCAAGCCTAGCCACTGTCCAGACATGAATCACTGGACATGGTGTACTCCTGCATTTTCTCTTTCCATGCAATTCTTGAATAAACAACTCGTATTTTGATAATCCTCTAAACTCTAATTACAACCATGAGGCCTTCACAATAAGAACAAGATTCAGAGGGATTAAAAAAGTACTAAACAAAATAATAGACAAGGCCTCCGTTGCTTCTGAAACAGCCACCCTGCCCCCTAGCAATTCTGAGTGTTCCCTATTTTATCTCCCTGGTCAAAAAGGGACCACAAAAACAAAAGTCCCTCCCTAAAGGATTTCATCTGGGCTCCTATTTTGTTCTCTTAGTCCTTTAGTTCATCTTGCCTCACACATCATGAAGAATATGAAACCACGAAATGAAGAACAGCATGTCCTCATTTCTGCAGGGCAATTATTCTCTCCATCAGCGTTTCATTCTGCTAAGTAGTTCATCTTCACTTGCAACAAGCCCAGGCCACCTGACTTAACCACTTCTTCCTTAAAAGGGCCAGGCACCTCCCCCATACACCCACAGGTTTTTAAGCACCCCTAAAGTAAGTTGTCTCCTGATGTCTTCCCAGCCCTAATTCTAATCAGCCCTTCTCTGTTCCGTGACTCTCCCACTCAGTTGAGGTTCTATTGCCCTCATTTCCAGACTTCTTCAAAGGCTTCGTCAGAGTCTCCCCTCTGCCACTTCTTTTATGTCAAACATATCATTTGCACTCTCATTTTTTTAAAATTTCTTTTATATGAATAGATATAAAAGAGCCAGAAAGCAAAGTATTAACCTGATGAGCATTTTATATCATATAATGCTTTTCTCAAAATAATGAGATGAGAATAAGAATACCTCGTGCTCACTGAGTGCTCGTTTTGAGCCAGGCACTGATTTGATGTGCTTTAAATGTATCACCTACCAACAATAACATTATTAGATACTATTATTACCTCCATGTTACACATAAGGACATTGAGACACAAAGAGTGTCTTTAACATCACAACATTATGATGTTTAAATTATCTTTCCATGGCTTCTTATCGTCTATAGCACAAAGTTGAAAATACTTGCCTGAATATTTAGGATACTTCCAAAGATACCCCAGAGGATATTTTCTCTTCTCCATACACATATGCTTCAATATACTCTCCCCAGTTGCCTCATTTCTCCCAAATCTCTTCTCTACCTGGTCTGCCTATTTTTTAAACACTGAAAATAAATTATTGGCCTCCAACTCCAAGGCTCCATTGTTTCTGACCTCCTGAAACTTACAGAAGCAACAATATCTTGGTACATAATCAAATACTGCCTTATATTATTAAGTACATCAATATGAGACTTGATTATAAAGTAATAAAATTGAGTTCCACAAACCTCACTGTAAATCAATACCATTATTTTATACTAATAAACAGGAGTCAAAACTGGTGGCTGTGGGCAAGACCCAGCTTCAGACAAGCTTTATGTGGCCACAGAGCTTTTGGCTGATTTAGATTTGAATCTGAAGATGCATACCTTGTGGGAGGTGGAGGATTACACGCTCCACTTCACTCCCGTTCCCATCACTCACCATTATTTCAAACTGCACTGCTTCTGACAGTCACACATCCTGCCTGGTCCTAAAGACATCTGAGTTTGCAACACCTTTTGGGAATCACGCTTGAAATATCTCATTTCACATCTCATTGCCCCAGTAAGTCTGGAAACTTCAAGAGGGCACAGGTTGTATTTTATACCCCTTAGTGTGACCCCTCCCTACCCCACAGGGTCTTGCATAATACTGAGCACACAGAAGGAGTTTAATCAATGCAGTTGAGTGGGTCCATGCAAAGCTGTGGAATCAATTTGGTTAACTGCAGGGCTGGGAGGAGACCCATTGAACAAAAGACGTCATCCTATCCCTTACGCAATACCAAATGAGTTTTCATAATGAAGAGCTCCCACCACAAATGCAACACTTCCAGCAATAACACCTACTGCCTACAGTCTGTTCCTGGAAGTCATCCCAATAAAACAAGTATGATGTTTATCCCAGTTCAAAATTCCAATTCCAGTGAGTGTCAGTTCCTGGAGGAAAAGGAACAGGAAAGTTTATCTGGGGCTGGTGGGGAGGAGGGGACTTCCTAAAAATGCTGTTTACAAACATAACATTCCAATGACAGGAAATAACAGCAGAAAGCATCTCTTGTTGGCCTAAATAAGAAGTGGTTAATTGTTCCAACTTCTGTCAAGAGACCTTAGTTGCTCTGTTATTTTGAAATGTTCTGAGTTCACGTTTAGGTTGAATTATCCGGGATGCCTCAGGGCCAACCAGGTGGCAGCCAAGGGGTGACAGGAAGTGGTACAGAGAACCTGAGGCTTGGAAATGAGACAGAGCAGGGTTTGCAAATTGGCTCCGACACTTGCTTTTCTGAGTCTGTGTCCTTAGCAAGAAACAGGCGGAGCAATGCTTTCCTCAAAAAATTAAATGAGATGAGAATATGAACAGCTCGTGCTCACTAAGTGCTCGTTTTGAGCCAGGCACTGATTTGATGTGCTTTAAATGTATCATCTACCAACAATAACATTATTAGATACTATTATTACCTCCATGTTACAGATGAGGACATTGAGACAAAAAGAGTATCTTTAAGCATCATAATATTATGATATTTAAAATATCTGTCCACGGCACTCAGCCTGTAAATGGCAGAACTAGGTACTCAGAGGGGCATGGTGGCTCATACCTGTAAGCCTAGCACTTTAGGAGGTCAAGGCGGCAGATCACTTGAGGCCAGGAGTTCAAGACCAGCCTGGGCAACATAGGAAGACCCTGTTTCTATTTTTTATATTTAAAATAAATAAATAAATAAATAAAAATACACATACACACACACACACACACACACACACACACACACACGGTGGAGGGTGAGGAGGGTGAGGCAGGGCAGTACTAATGGATCGCTCTAAAAGATACAGAATCCCAAGGCAAAATTTTGGACTAGAAACTCCTCATTTTGTTGAAGAAGCTCCACCAACTCAGCCATCAAGAAAAGGACTCATCTGCACCAAGAAAAACCTCCGGTCCTAGACATGACCCTGTTTTGACCAAATTCCCTATTTTTTAATGTGAAATTAAGCATAGGTTCTTTCCTTTGATAAACAAAGTAACTTTACTGCCATAATTTGGTGCCCCTAGATCCAGTGTGGAGAACAGAAGGCTCCCACACCAAAGGAACAAAGAGTTAGGGCTCTTATCATTGTCGGCAGGGTTCCCAGCACAAGGGAAGAGAGGAGAGGAGGTCTCCCCAAGACCTGCAGGTCCCCCAAGTAGTGCTAGGAGGGGGTCCCCTAACCAGAGAAAGACAGCAGTCCCATCCGGTGGTGCTAGCGGGTTCTCTAGTGACAGCATGGACTAGAGGGCATATCCTGTTCCTTAGGCTGCTCTCCAGAGAAGCCAGCGGGCTCCTTTGATGTAAGCAACTGCGGGGAATACTGGCTATACTGAGAGTAGTGCAGCATTTGGGTGCTAGGGCTGAATTTACACACATATCCATCAGTCTTCTAAAATTACATCTAAAATCAACCACTTCTTTTATGTTAAACATATCATCTGCACTCTCATTTTTTAAAAATCTCTTTTATAATTCATGGCCTACAGGCTTTGGCTAACTTTGGGTCAGTCAGGTGACCACAGAGAAATGGCCTCATTGTACAGCAGCTTTTGTTTGGAGGGCCCAGGTTCCACAAAGGAGATTTTCTTAGGAGCCTCTGCAAACCAAGACCCCATGAAACATGCTCATAAAATATGCTCCAGGCTTTGACAGATCTGCAAACATAAAAGTCAAGAAAGGAATTATAAACTGAAGCAAGACAGATGGGAATCCTTTTTATGATGTTTAATCACACAGATCTTCCCAAAGTAATCCAAACCCCAAAACATCACAAAATTATTCATGCTCCAAAAGCAAAATACCTCAACTACAACCCTTGCCCCAGCATGATTCCTCAAAATTGAAATAATTCCTTGAGAAACAAAAAGTTAAAACAAGAATAAGTTAAGGAATAGAGTTAATAGACTTGAAAGTAGAGAGAAAAAGCACAATTTAGTGTGAAAAATAAAAATGACTTTAGGAATGGGAATTTAAGATCTTATTAAATTAAAGAGTTATTCTCAAACCATTTCAAAAAACACTGAACATTTAATGTCATGGTGTATATTTATACAATAACTGAAATGGGATACCAATTAATTAGGGCCGCTTTCCTTTAACTGCTTATGTAAGGAGCCCTCTCCTGAGACTTAGAGCATAATCTTAATGTAACCCAATATTTTCTTATTTTTGATGACTATTTAGAGGTGACATCAAAATTATAAATTGACAACTATAGTTTCAGAGAGACTGAGAACATATTAGCTCATGTAATTTAAGCTTGCTGTCGGCCTTGCCAAGGTGGAATGCTGGTTGTAATACAGGTTGAGTCCCCCTTATCTTCGATGCTTAGGTCTGACCAGAAGTGTTTCAAACTTGGGTTTCTGTTTTTGTATTCTGGAATATTTACATAAACACAATGAAATATCTTCAGGATAGGGGATAGGACCTAAGTCTTAACATGAAATTCATTTACGTTTCATATACACCTTATACACATAGCCTGGAGGAAATTTTACACAACATTTTAAATAATTTTGAGCATGAAACAAAGTTTCAAATGCATTTGACTGCAACCTGTCACATGCAGTCAGATGTGGAATTTTTCACTTATGGTGTCATATTGGCACTCAAAGGTTTTGGATTTTGGAGCATTTCAGATTTGAGATTTTTAGATTGGGATGTTCAACTTGGATATACCTTCATTTGGCTGAAATTCTGAGAAGAAGATAAATGAATTTGTTTTGTTGTTTTGTTTCTAGAGTTCCTTTTCTGTTTTAGTTTTAGTTTAATTTTCTTAATTTACCTAATGAATCAATCACTATTATCACAATGAGGAAAAAAAAAACTTGGCTCTCACTGAATCTTCTAAAAACAGAACAAGTTTTAAGGTAGTATCTTTACTCAGGCTGCTGTAGCAAAATTCCATAAAATGGGTAGCTTATAAACAATAGGAATTTATTTCTCACAGTTCTGGAAGCTGGGAAGTCCAAGATCAAAATGTCGGCAGATTCAGAATCTGGTGAAGGCCCTCTTCCTCGTTCAAAGATGGAGACTTCTTACTGTCTCTTCACCAGTGGAAGGGGCAAACAAGCTCCCTCGAGCCTACTTATAGGGCACTAATCTCATTTATGAGGGGTCCACCCTCACAACCTCATCATCTCCCAAAAGGCCCCATTTCCTTAGAGGTTAGTACTTCAAGATACAAATTTTAAGGGGATACAAACATTCACACTATAGCAGGGCTGGTAGAGGAAAATGCTATGGTTATACTATGAAGGAAGGACATGAGTTTCCACTTTCAGGCTCCTCTTCTCTGGGTCTGTATCAGTGAAGACAAATGTGCCTCTAGTCTGCCCTTATCCCATCCCTTTCCTCTTCCTGCTCCCTCAAACTGTGTAAGCATTTCATAAATGCACCTTCCTAACCAACTTTAAAACCTGACATTGGCAGTCCTAGCTGTAGAACCTATTCACTTAATGTAGTTCTTTTGGAGAAATATTTGAGGAAGCTTTTGTTCCTCATCTAAATTTACAAAGAATTGCTGGAACAAAGGAGTAGGAAACAGAAGGAGTAGTTTAAACTACACTCCAAAGGAGCTAGCCTCCTCTTGCAAATTTATTATAGAAATTCAACATTTAAAACAAGATCTGAATTCTCTAGAGGCAATGCTCTCTTCTCTAGGTTTTTAGTGGACTTCATCTAAATCAAGCCTAACACTAAGAAATAAACAAACAATAACAAAAACAGATTTACCAAAAAGAGAAGGTCAAAGTTGACAGTTTTCCTGGAAGATTTATCAGGCTATTTGTCTGAATAGCAACTTCCTCTAGCTTATATACAACTAATTTGAGAGACAGAGAAAGAAAGATAGGGGAGGAAGAAGGGATCAGAAGGAGGAAAAGAGAAGAAAATAAGATTTCAAGAACACATCCACCGTCAAAAACGAAAAATACCTTAAAAGGCATCTTGACATTTTCGTTAGAATTCTAAGAAGTGCTTTCCAAATGGAAAAGCACCTGTCACCCAACTATGGTGCTTTCTATTTCATGTTCAAAACAAACATATGAAAACACAAATTTTCCAGCTTGACAAGAAAATGTGAGCCCCCAAACAGCAAACACTTTAATCAAGAACTCTTACCTGGGCACAAAAGACTGAGTACAGGGTTTGCTTTAAAGGGGATTAGACACCAGTGACTCGACACAGACAACAAAAATTGTCCATTTCTCTAAGGATGCTTCAATTGTCTCAACGAATGAGCTCTTCGTGGTCCTCATTAGGCTTTCATTCATTTCCCATGCAAAATCTGAAACATTACATTCTACATGTGGTATTGAGAAAAAGATGAACAATCAATACAAGTAAGGAGAAAAATATAATTTCATACCACCCCAATCTTGGCATGTAGTTATGCCTTGGGATCACTTGGTCTCTGGGCCTTTTCCCTGGATTCCCACAACAGAATTACCCAGTGAGCATCTTTGTGTCCTTGGGCAAGTTACTTGACATCTTTGTAAATCATCAGGGTGATGACAGAGTATCTACCTTCTACTATTACTGTGACGAGTTAGCACAGTCCTTGCTACAACAGTAAATGTGCCAAAATAGGTATCATTCAGTTGAGCTGTTAAACATGTTTCAATCAACTATAATCTACTGAACAAATTTTCTTCCTTCCCTCTTTCCTTCCTTCCTTTCTTTTTCTTTTCTTTCTTTTTTTTTTTTTTTTTTTTTTTTTTTTGAGATGGAGTCTTGCTCTATCATCCAACCTGGAGTTCAATGGCACGATCTTGGCTCACTACAACCTCCACCTACCAGGTTCAAGCAATTGTCCTGCTTCAGCCTCCCAAGTAGCTGGGATTATAGGCACTGGCCACCACGCACAGCTAAATTTTTTTTTTTTTTTTTTTTGTAGAGATAGGATTTTACCATGTTGGTCAGGCTGGTTTTGAACTGCTGACCTCAAGTGATCCACTTGTCTCGGCCTCCCAAAGTGCTGGGATTACAGGCATGAGCCACGACACCTGACCTCCTTTTTTATTTATTTATTTTTTAGTGACAGGGTTTGCTATGTTGCCCATGCTGGTCTTGAATTCCTGGGCTCAATCAATCCTCCTACCTTGGCATCCCAAAGTGCTGGTATTACAGGAGAGAGCCACCACACCCAGCCAGAACAATTATATTTGAGCATAAATGGGGGTCACTACGGGATTGGGGATGGGAAGCTTCCAAATTCTCCATCCTTAAGAAACTCACATCCGACTGCACAGATTCTTAATCCTAAATGCACATCAGAATTCCCTGAAGAGGCCGATGTGGTGGCTCATGCCTGTAATCCTAGCACTTTGGGAGGCCAAGGCAGGTAAATCACTTGAGGCCAGGAGTTTGAGACCAGCCCAGGAAACATGATGAAACCCTATTTCTACAAAAAATATAAAAATTAGTCTGGCGTGGTGGTGCACACCTGTAATCCCTGCTCCTCAGGAGGATGAGGCATGACAATTGCTTGAACCTGGGAGGCAGAAGTGGCAGTGAGCTGAGATCCTGCTACTGCATTGCAGCCTGGACAACTGAAAAAAAAAAATTCCCCTGAAGAACTTTTATAAATATACCAATGTGGCCGGGCATGGTGGTTCACGCCTGTAATCCTAGCACTTTGGGAGACCGGGCCAGGTGGATCACCAGGCCAGGAGTTGGAGACCAGCCTGACCAATATGGTGAAACCTTGTCTCTACTAAAAATACAAAATTAGCCGAGCATGGTGGCACACACATGTAGTCCCAGCTACTCAGGAGGCGGAAGCAGGAGAATCACTTGAACCCAGGAGAGAGAGATTGCAGTGAGCCAAGATCACACCACTGCACTCCAGCCTGGGCAACAGAGCGAGACTCCATCTCAAAAAAAGAAAAAGCAAAACCAATGCCAGGCCCTACCTGCAGAGATTCCAATTAAGTTGGTCTGAAGTGGGTTTTGGGCATTGTCATTTTTCAAAGCTCCCCAGGTGATTCTAATGCCCACTGAGGACAGCTGATTCAGGAATTTGCCTTGTGATTTGGGTGCATGGTCACTCCCTGTGTTGTCTGTTGGACCCTGACAAGACCAGAAAGTACTGGGATGAAGGGAGGTACATCTGTGCATCAATGCCCACAAGCTACCAAATGACCAATTCCTCAGAGAGAGGGAGAGCACCAAATAGTGGAGCCTGAAATCTGCAGGCTGGTTTGCTTTCAGCTTTGGTTGTAATGGAGGTGAAGGGGCCCCCATGAGGGAACGTAAAATAACCCCTGCCCAATGGAGACAGGCGAGGTTAGAGCCAGTACCAGCCACTGTTTTAGGAGCTGGAGTCCTAACAAGCAATCACATGGTCAGAAACCAGCACTTCGATTAATTTTTCCCTTTTTAAAAAATTTTTTGGTTATTTCCTTTTTGCTGTTCTTTAATGTATCAAAGGTTTGGAACTACAATTCTTGCCTGCATCTGAGGAAATCTAGGCCTGAATTTTTTGCTGATCCTCCAGTTGGGAGCATTGCAAAGGGACTGGCTCCTGCTGAAGGCCAGGCACATAGTGGAACCTGGAATCACAGGGAGCTGCTGAAGCAAAGGGAGGGAGAAGTCAGCGGGCCAGGGTGGGTGCAGCTCGGTCATCTCCGCCACCTCACAGAGGCAGAGGGCCTGATTCTGCCTGAGGGACCAGAGGTGTCACAGCAGCGACCTTGTCAGCCATCCTTGAAAGCAGAATCTCAGTGAACGAACTCCAGGTCGCACACTTGGCAAAGACGCAATGTCGTGGCAATCATGCCTTCCAAGAGAACTAGGGATAATCTGAGGGATTTCTTTGTGGGAGGTTTTGTTTAGGTTTTTTTTTGGATGTTTGTTTTTTGTGTGGTAAAATTCACCATTTCTAAATATAAAAGGGATACTCTGTTTATACCCAAGGTACCAAGTCCCAAAAGATCCAGAAATAGATGTATTCCAACCCCTTCAACCCATTTCTTCCACTCATTCCCTCCCTCTACCTGGTCAGACAATTGGACTCATTGTTTTTGGCTCAAGAATTCCTGACCTTTTTGTGGTAAGAATCTACTTTTTCATCTCCCTGGGATCTCAAGATCGCTGGGGAGACAGGAGAGGGAAAGCTGGCTGGCAGTGAAACAGGTGATATGGAGAAGGGGAGGGACAGGAATTGGGGCTGCCATTAGAAGAAAGTCCTCAAGAAAAGCCGGGACTGGGACACGCAGTGGGAGCCACCGTGTTGTGTGTGTCGGGTGCCTCCTGCCTGGGATCTGTCCTCCCAACCCACAGGAGTGGCTCTGGCTGTCCTGTCTTAGCTATTTCATCTTGCTTGTTTGGATCTTTCCGGGACTCACTGAGATGGATACTCAGCGTTTTTCAAATACATGCCCTGTTTAAGATTAGCCAGAGTCTTTTCCATAATCACTGAACCTTCACTAAAATGACCCTCCAGGATCCCAGCCTCACCAGGAATCCATGACTCAAGGAGTGGGGTGAGCAGAGAGCCTCTAGAGAAGGTATGGAGAGCTTCCAGAGAAGGTGTTCTAAGCGCATTCCAAACCACTGGGTGGGAATTCCTGTTATGTAGGAAACTTGTTTTTCAAGATAGAATTGATGTGGTTTTTTTTTTTTTCTTTTCTTACCTTCTCTCTATCCCCCAACATCAGAGTACACATATCAGCTGGTTCAGGGCTCTGTGTAACTTGATATTACCCATGTTGAAATTCAACATAATTTGGCATTTGGTAATCATATGGGCTATGTTCCTATAACTACCTAAGTAATTGCCTAGATGGCTATTTTGGTAACCAGAGAGTAAATGGCCCAGAATCCATCCTTTAATCTAGCAAGCAGAATGTTCTAAGGTAGAAGCCTGCAGAATGTTCTAAGGTAGAACACTACCCAGGTCCATATTCTCAGCTCCACCATTCATTAGCCCTGTCACCTTGAGCAAGGGACCTAACCTATGCCTCAGTTTCCCTATCTGTCAGATGAAACTAATGATAGTACCTATCTCACCAGATTGTCCTGAGAAGTAGATATTAACTTGTTTAATATATGCGAAGTATGTGGACAAGTCTCAGCACTCAGGCCGCATGTTATAAGGAAGGGCGATTATTATTCTGGGCCTGGGTTAGAAATGGAAAAGAAAAGAACATATGAGAAACGATGATGTCCCAAAATGTGACTAACTGCTTGCCCCCACTCTGAATTCTAGAGTTGCCTTGTTACCTCATTCAACATGCATTTATAAAAACTCTTTACTGGGCAGCAACCATCGTGAAGGGTCAGGTGATACAGGGACAGCAGCAAGGTGGAGGTGGGAAGGCAGGCTCTTGTTCAGTACACACACCTAGTACATGTGTTTGAAAAGTTGAACGTGATTCCACTGTATGGTACTAAATGCTGGGTACAAAGCAGTGAGCAACAGGCACAGATGCCTCATCTCATAAAGGTTTCATTCTGGTAGAAGAGATGGGTTTTAAACAATCCGCCCAGATCAAATATAATAATAAATTGTGTCATAATTTACAAAGGAAAAATGCTAAAGGGTACACATCAGAGGGAGAAGGAGTGTTGTGTCACAGAAAGTCATGAGACTAGAAGGACAAATAGAAGTTATCCAGGCAGAGTCAGGAAGACATAGTCTAAACGTAGAGAACAACATGTGCAAAGAGCCCACAGCAGGAAAGAGTTCATGTTCGAAGAGCTGAAAGAAGGCCGGAAGGTCCATTAGATAAAGGGTGATGTTGGGGGCAGGGGAAATGATTACAAGAGGAGTCAAGAGAGCTGGAAGACACATGCACTGCCATTATTATACAGAGTGAGGAAAGAACGTGGTTCTTGGGTCTCTTCCCAGTCTCCCACCCTCCACACTTTCTAGTTACTTCATATTGAAAGGATGAAACTGAAATTCTTTTAGCAAATCAAGATAAGGAAAAGCACTTAAGCTGCTTACTTATATAAGACAGTAGCTTACAAATATCTCTGTTCACACAGTGGGTATTGCTTCAGAGGGTAGCTTGGTCTTTCAATGATATAATTTACTTCAGACATAGAATCTTCCTACAACAAAAACAAATCCAGCAATTATATTATCCATAACATAACAGAGATAGATGATACCCAGATGTGCAGTTTTGCATGTAAGAGGTCTGTGCAGCCCATTTATGCTGTATATGGGGTTCACTATATATGTGTGTATGTGCAGTCTTTCTTTTTTTTGTAGAGGCGAGGTCTCATTATGTTGCCAGGCTGGTCTCGAACCTCCTGGCCTCAAGGGATCCTTCTTCCTTAGCCTCCCAAAGTACTGGGATTACAGGTATGAGCCCCAAACCAGGCCTTTGTTTACATTTTAAAGAGATTCCTTACTTGAAAAGGTTGGGAAGTAAAGCAAGACCAATGACTTTGCAAAAAAGAAGTAAAATAATTCACTATCCCCGTGGTTACGGTAAACAACATTTAAGTGTCATCCTGCAAATCTAGCATATGCCAGTATTTAATAAGTCAAGAAGACTTGTTCAACTACATGGGATCATTAAATTCAGCCACTGGGGGCACTGTTACCCTTTATTTGAATTCTTTTGAACTGGTGGAAGGCCACTTGGCGCGTATCCGAAGCCGTGACAGGACTGGGAATATCTACCAATGAATCAGAAGCACTACCTGTTTGGTAGAAAAACCTCTACCTCTCCCCTCCCTCTTGATCTCCACATCCGGGAGACCGCCTATAGACCTCAGTCTGCCTGGTAACACTGAGCAACCAATCATGGCCCAGCCTTAGCCCGCCAAAGCTGAGCCAA
>CAUYLG010061546.1:0-46127 GCA_963573385.1 Cacajao melanocephalus | reverse complement strand
GAGTTCAAGATCACTCATGGGGAGGTAGTACACTTCCTTTTGTATTTTTAATAGAAAGGGTGAAATTCTGTCTCTATTAAAAATACAAAAATTGCTGGGCATGGTGGTGCATGTCTGTAATCCCAGCTACCCAGGAGGCAGTTGTTGCTGTGAGCCATGTTAGGGCCACTTCACTCCAGCCTGGGTTAAAGAGTAATACTCTGTATCAAAAAAAAAAAAAAAAAAAAAAGTCCATATGATAGCTACTTAGATTTTGATGATGACTTCTGTTTTTGAAAGGAAATTCTGATGTATCTGATCAATTGCAGTAGCATTCAAATGTGATGAATTAGGCTCATGATGCCTCCCTAGAAGTTACAAGCATCTGTCATCTCAGAAAATATATAACTCCAGGACTTGAGAATACCGTACAGTGTTGCTTTCCCTAGGAGGTAAACTATCCAAGACCTCTTAGGGTTCCCCACCCTCTTTTGGTACAACCAAGCTGTCCCAAACTACCTGCCAGCATGAAGAATTACTTAAAAATGACATTGTTCCCTGTGCTAAACTTGATGCTCTAAAAAACATAACTCATAAATTAACTTTCAGAACACAATACACTTGATATCTGGGGTCTTCTTATTGTCAGTAGGTTCTAATCTGATTTTTTTTTCCCTTCAACTTTCAAAATTCTTTATCCTCAAGTCTAACCTCCCATTTTTATCTCTTTGGTATATTTTCCCTAAATGTTTTTATTTAAGATTTAATAGATGCTGGCTTGCATGTATTTAATTTTTATTTTACTTAATGACTTAAACATTTATAATATTGTTATAGAGCTGGCTGGGAAATGATAAAGCAAAAGATAAAAGTTAATTGTATTTGAATTTATTTTCAAGGCCTCAAATTCTCAGGAAAGCTCACATTTAAGTTTGGCTTACTTAGAATTGAATAAATATGATATCACATTTTGTTGTTTCAAGCTTAACCATGAAAATCTTTCATGTACTTCCAAAGAAATATCCACTTAAAACTGAAATTGCTTCTACAACATTAAAGACAAAACTCTCAATAAAAGTAATTTATTTTCTATTTTTTGAAAAAACATCAAGTTAACTGTAGTCACAACTACTGGTTCCTAAATATGAGAAAGGCGTACATATGCAACAAAACACATGAGACTGATACTCCGAATATCACCACGAAAAGTAGATGAGATGAAGTAAATATTGTTCCTAGGAAATGTAAATATCATATGAAATTGTCAATTCACATGCCATAAATCTGGGGAGAAGCTAAATTTTTACCTCTGCATTTTTCATAAAGGAATAATTTGCTATTGAATGAAGAGGAAGAAAGATTTCAGGTGGCATGTAATCTGACTTAAGGTAGCAAACCCCCATTTTCAAACACAGACGAATTCTCATGGCATGACAAAGCCGGCTGGCATGATCCAGTACTGACTGAAAACCAGACAAGGGCTCCAGGCCTGATTCTGTTGCTACTTAGTTCTGTGACCTTGGTCAAATCAGTTCATATTTGTGGATTTCAGGTTTTTCATCTATAAGTAAGAGAGATGGGCTAGTGATCGCTATGCTCCTTTTACAAAAAATAATTCTGTAACTGCATGAGAATACTAGACGCATCTGTTTATAAACCATTGATAGGTCACTGATATGGTTCATGCTGATCTATTCATTAATTCCATTCCCTACAGATGACTAGTGAAGGTTGGCTAGGTGATTTCCAATTACTCTATGCCCTTCATATAATATAATAGCAATTCTCTAAAAAGATTCAATACTCAGTCATTTCAGAGATTGAGACAAGCCTCTCCTCCAATTACGGAGGCTCCACTGCAATTGCCTCAGGAAGATTGGATATATGTCCTCTAATCTGCTCATTAAAAAGAAAATGACTAATTTACTGGAACCTTTCTTTATAATAATTTATCAAAGATCCTACCTGTCATCAACTTGACCTTGTTCTAGAAGACGCTGCCCATCAATAATGATTGAGTGCAAAATCTGCTGACGACTGAACATCTCGGCTTGAAACAACTATAATTTTAAAAAAAGGAGAACATACTTTAGAGTTCCTAATTTTAGTGACCGGTTCTCTGATAACTTTCCAAATAGTCCAGTTTTAGCGAGACTATGAAAGCGATCTCCAGCTGAATCAGAAAATGTGTGAAATCCTACAGTTTAGGAATAATTTATTTTTAAATCATCAATTAAGATGTACTCAAACATAAAGTTTAGTGTTTGGTTTACTAAAACTAGATGACTAAAAGTAGAATTATATTTCTCTTCTTTCTTTCGAAAACACCTAATAAAGTAAGTTAACGCACAATTTGTTTTCCGGTTTATTTTGTGTCTAAAATATGGTCCATATTCAAAACAGAGAATAGCTTAGGACCTTTAAGGAAGTCAAAGAAAAAACAATAGCCCAGTTTTTTCTTTCTGGTCTTTTAAAACTCATTGTTTCTAAAATTTAATTAGGTTAATAAAGTTGTTTCAGTATTTTCAAAACTCAACAGAAGGTCCTTCGAATTATTTGTTTTTTAAACAGCTTTGTTGAGCAACAATTCACATACCACACAATTCATTCATTTAAAATGTTCAATTTAGGAACGTTTATTATGTTTACAGACATTACGACCATTACCATGATCAATTTTAGAATTTTCAACACCTCAAAAAGAAACTCTATCCTCATTTGGCAATCATTTTCCCATTTCCTCCCAATCTTCCAGCCTTCAGCAACCACTAATCTATTTTATGTGTCTATGGATTACTTATTCTGGACATTTCATATAAATGGAATCTTGCAATCTGTGGTCTTCTGTGACTGGTTTCTTCCCCTTAGTATAATGTTTCCAAGGTTCATACATGTTGCAACATATATCAGTACCTTACTCCTATTTATTGTGACTAGTATTCTGTTACATAGACATCACATTTTATTTACCCATTTATCAGTTGATGGACATTTCGGTTGTTTCCATGTTTTGACTATTATGACTAACGCTCCTATAAACAACGTACCTATACAAGATTTAGTGTGGACACATATTTTCATTTATCTCAAGATAAAATTGATTGTGGTAATGGTTGTGAAGTCTGTAAATATAATAAAAATTAATTTGCCCACTCTTAGTCCTTATATTGCTATTTATTGGTGTAACTAAGTTGGTCTGTGTGTTTATGAATCATGTGTACATGGAGAGATAGGTCTTACTTAAGAGCAAAGAAAAGCTTAATTCAGAATTTTTAAAACAGATAATTTAAAGATGTCTAAGGTATTTTTAAATCCAGTTTTATTGAGTTGACCAATGACGAAATAATAGAAAAAAACCACAATGAGATTGCATCTCACACCCACAAGGATGACTAAAAGAAAAAATAACAAATTTTGGTGAGGGTGTAAAGAAATTGGAATCCTAATACATTGCTGATGGGAATGTAAAATGGTGAAGCTGCTTTGGAAAACAGTTAACATAGAGTTACCATATAGAGTTACATAGAATTAAACAAAGTAATCGCATAATAAAGTAATTCCACTCCTAGCTAAGGACTAAGAGTGGGCAAATTAATTAATTTTCTTTTTGTATATAGTTCTTCCCACTCTCTGTTTCTTAACAAATAATTAGAATTCAATTTAATCAAGAGGTATACCTGGAAACATATGACAGCTTGAATTCCTGGTATAAAATTCATATATGCTTTTTTGAAGAACACAAAAATTTTAAAGACTTTTGATCGAAGCATAGTCTCTTAAGCAATTGACCTTGACAATATTAAAGTTGTCTCTAACCCAATTTGAAAACTGCCTATCTATACACTTTCCACCAACTTTGCCTGCTTCAAGTAAGGAGTCTTTCATCACAATTCTGGCATTATACTTTACCAGGAACTGAAGGTTGACATGTGCTTATAACCAACCATGGAGCAGCCAAGAGGACCGCATTTTCATAATTAAGTTATCAAAACCTCAAGCTTAAGAAATAAGGCAAAATGATGCATGCATTTGGATTCTCAGTGCAAAGGGCATGATTTTAATTATTTTACATAGCATTCTGTGGCATCTTCCAAAGGCCTAAAAATTTCTTATTATGCCCAAATCTACTGATATAACTTACCTCATGTGCTCTCTGCTGTTCCAAAAGATGCTGATAATTTCCTGAAATCTCTACTGCTAACTTTTGTTCTGTTTGAACTAGGAATTCCATCCATGTTTCACATTTTTCCAAGAAAGTCTGATGTTGTAGCAAAAATGACTGTAACTTGCTGAAAGAACAAAGGTCAAGGAACAATGGTTATTTTGCTGCTTATTCTCATATTTCTAGCATATAAAACTAGATTAAATAATCTCTGTGCTCAATTCTAATTGGACCACCAAAAAGCTTTCATGTTAGCTGGTAAAATTCTTTTAAAAAATTTTGTCTTTTAAAAAAGACAAAAGAGGCCAGGTGCAGTGGCTCATGCCTGTAATCCCAGTATTTTGAGAGGCCAAGGTTGGCAGATCACCGGAGGGCAGGAGTTTGAGACCAGCCTGGTCAAATGGTGAAACCCCATCTCTACTAAAAATACAAAAATTAGCCAGGTGTGGTGGTGTGTGCCTGTAATCCCAGCTACTTGGGAGGCTGAGACATGAGAATTGCTTGAACCCGGGTGGCGGAGGTTGCAGTGAGCCAAGACTGCACCTTTGCACTCCAGCCTGAGTGACAACAGTGAAACTCTGTCTCAAAAAAAAAAGAAAAAAAATTGAAAAAATGTGAAAGTTCAAAATGTACCTTTTTTAAAATTATAAAAGTTATGTGTATTCTTTAACTTATTCTTAGATGTTCTTACTTAAAAGAGTTTTCTGATTAAAACACTATTTAGTACATTAAACATGAGAAATTAGAATTTGAATTTCCCACTTTTAGTTCAAATTTTGTCAGTGTTATGGGAAAGATCAGAATTTATAAATATACACAAATCATGACCTTATATTCTATTGATACATTGGTGCTATGGTTTGAATGTATCCCTTCCAGAATTCAGATGTTGAAACTTAATGGTGAATGTTGGTAGTATTCTGAGGTGGAGCCTTTACAAGGTGATTAGGCCAGGAGGACTCCACCTTTGTGAATGGATTAAGGGTCTGATAAAAGAGGATTCACAATCCTTGAGGAATTGCCATACCGTCTTTCACAATGGCTGAACTAATTTACACTCCCACTAACAGTGTAAAAGTGTTCCTATTTCTCCACATCCTCTCCAGCATCTGTTGTCTCCAGATTTTTTAATGATTGCCATTCTAACTGGTGTGAGATGGTATCTCGATGTGGTTTTGATTTGCATTTCTCTAATGACCAGTGATGATGAGCATTTTTCATATGTTTGTTGGCTATATAAATTTCTTCTTTTGAAAAGTGTCTGTTCATATCCTTTGCCCACTTTTTGACAGGGTTGTTTTCTTCTTGCAAATTTGTTTAAATTATTTGTAGATTCTGGTTATTAGCCCTTTGTCAGATGGGAAGATTGCAAAAATTTTTTCACATTCTGTTGGTTGCCAATTCACTCTAATGATTGTTTATTTTGCTGTGCAGAAGCTCTTAAGTTTAATTACATACAGAAATACCATTTGCCCCAGCAATCCCATTACTAGGTATATACCCAAATGATTATAAATTGTTCTATTATAAAGACACATGCACACAAATGTTCATTTCGGCACTGTTTATAATAGCAAAGACTTGGAACCAACCCAAATTCCCATCAGTGATAGACTGGATAAAGAAAATGCAGCACATATACAACATGGAATACTATGTAGTCATAAAAAAGGATGAGTTCATGTCCTTTGCAGGGACATGGATGAAGCTGGAAACCATCATTCTCAGCAAACTGACACAAGAACAGAAAACCAAACAGAGCTTGTTCTCATAAGTGGGTGTTGAACAATCAGAACACATGGACACAGGAAGGGGAACATCACACACTGGGGCCTGTGGCGGGGTGGGGGAGCTAGGGGAGGGATAGCAGGGGGTGGGGTCAATGGGTAGGGAAGATATTAGGAGAAATACCTAATGTAGGTGATGGGGGGATGGATGCAGCAAACCACCATGGCATGCGTATACCTATTTAACAATCCTGCAAGATCTGCTCATGTACCCCAGAACTTAAAGTATAACAAAAAAAAGAGGATTCACACAGTGTTCAGCACCGTTGCCCTTCTACCTTCCACTGTGTGTACTCCTCCCCTCCTGAAGGTGCATCAAAAAGGTGCCATCTTGAAAGCAGAGAGCATCCCTCACCAGACAACTGAATCTGCTAGCACCTTGACTGTGGACTTCCTAATCTCCAGAATTGTGAACCTGTTCTACATTTCTGTTCTTTATAAATTACGCATTCTGTGGTATTTTGATATAGCAGCACAAACCAGACTAAGACAATTGGAGCAACCAAGACATCTCTTGTTTACTCTACCTGAATCTTTCTGTTGTCTGAGAGGAGATCAGGGACCAATGGCGGTTCAGATTCTGCATCCTTTTGATTTCCTTATCGTTCAACGGTAACCTATATCCAAGCTCATTTAGACGGTCTAAATCTGGAGCCATGCTGCTGAATTTTAACATCTGTCCCTAGAAGCAAGATTTAAAAGTAGGCTTAGCACCATGGTCAAAAAAGGCAAAACTTTTTCAAAGTGCACAGTGAATTTCTGATTTCAGGAAGAAGCTGGTCTTTGGTCTAGTGGCCTCTGCATTTTGAGGCCACATACTTACAATATCTACAGGTACAGAGAGCGAAAAGCCAAATCTCCTATTCAGTCTGAACTGCTGCTGCTGCTATTGCTACTCAAGCTACTCATTATCCTTTATTGACTATTTACATGCATTATATTTTTACTTGATATGTTATATTATTACTTATTATTTACTATACACACAAGTATATTAGTTGATTTATATATATGACTCGATTTTTATTACATATATTTACATGTATTATATTACATATACTATTTACTTGATTTATTTACTCATATGTAATTATATTACCTATATTATATTACTTGATTTATTTACTCATATGTAATTCTTGATAAAACTGATAAAGGATGAAAATTACGCTGATAAATAAAAGGCCTTACTTCTTACCATATATGTTTGATTTGTTCATGCTAATTTCCTCCTTTATTACTCACAACAAATACAAGTTATGACAGTGATAGCTAACATTTATTGAGCATTTACTATGAATCAAGCATTGTTAAGAGCTTTACAAGCAATAACTCATTTTATCCACAAAACAATAACATGAGATAAGTCATGCTGCTCTTCCCTCTTCACAAGGGAGGAAAGGAGGCACAGAAACTAAATAAATTGCTCCAGGCCACCCAGCTAGTAAAGGGAAGAACAGGGTAAACAAACCTTGCTGGGTTCCTGCTAGAGGAAATACAATTTCACTTGAGCTCTGATGTGACCACACATTGCCTTAAGAGTAGTTTTAGGTCCCTGACACCCCACCCCATAACTGGTGAGGGTGAGACTCAACCAAAACAGCAATCTATTCCTTCAGATCTCTCCCCTCCCTTAAAACACAGGACCAAGTTGTTGGTTCTGGTTTTCCCATGGGCATTCTTATCTCCATCTAGGAAATTGGTGACAGGAAGGAGAAAATGTCAGGCCACCTTTGGCTATGTGTGTGTCTTCTCTTTGCATGCTCTGCAAAAGACTCATGCTTTCTGAAGAAAGAATAAATCTCAAGTATTGAAGCTAAAATATAACTATAAATGGCATATCGTCCATGGGTAGACATCAGCAATGAACAAAATTGACATGACACAGTCCTTCCCCTCATGGCACTTACAGGGAGTAAGATACTATCCCAGTAGTCGCAAATGTGACACTAGTCCCCTACTCACAGGAATGTAATTAAATGACGTGATGGAAGAAAAACCATAGAGTGCTATGAAAATGTGTCACTGGGGAGCCTGGCCATGGACAGACAGTGGAGACTTTCCTAAGAGAGTGACATTGAACAAAATGACCAGGACTTTACTCTTTTTAATGAGGAGTAAGCTGATGGGGACAAGAAAAAAATACATAGAGAGGAAACGTCACGTGCACAGACATTGGGAAGCACAGTGGCACCTGAGTAGCTGGAGGGGGAGATGGGCTGTGGTGCAACAGAATGAGATCCTCAGGAAAGGTAAAAACAGCATGCTGCCCTGATAAGCCACATGATCTTTACCCTAAGAGCAGTGGGAACCCTTGAAGGTTTTAACCAAGGGAATAATATGATAAAATGTTCATGTCTGTTGTATTATTTTGCTTATTTTATTGAACGTTTAAAATCATTCACAATTGGCTGGCACGGTGGCTCACGCCTGTAATCCCAGCACTTTGGGAGGCCAAGGCGAGCGGATCACAAGATCAGGAGTTCGAGATCAGCTTGGCCAATACAGTGAAACCCCATCTCTACTGAAAATGCAAAAATTAGCTGGGTGTGGTGGTGGGCGCCTGTAGTCCCAGCTACTCGGGACGCAGAGGCAGGAGAATTGCTTGAAACTGGGAGGCAGAGGTTGCAGTGAGATGAGATCATGTCACTGCACTCCAGCCTGGGCAACAGAGCGAGACTCTGTCTCAAAAAAAAAAAAATCATTCACAATTAAGTAAAATCCTTTGTTTTTTCTTTTTAAAAATCATTAAACTACTTTTGATGAACAAATTATAATCATATATATTTATGGAGTATGATATGATGTTTTCATATAATGTAGAATGATTAAATCAAGCTAATTAAGTAAAACTCTAAAAAAAGAAAGAAATCATTCTGACAGTCAGGGGGAGGGGAGGTTGGGTGGGTGGATACAGATGTGTGGGAGGTCGCTGTAGTGTCCCAGAGAGATGGGAGCAGGTTGAGCTAGGAGTAGAAGATGTTAGAAACAGAGATGAGAGGTTCAAAAGTTAATAGGGAGGTAATGGACTGGTCACAGGAACATGGAGAGGGACCAGCAATGGAAAGAAGGAGGAGTGAGGTGGTTTCCAGGAATGAGCTGGGAAATCAGCCTGTGTCCACTGCTAGCACACAGTCCACTGTTTGCCAGAGAAAGTCTTACTGGGAGCTCACTCGAAAGAAAGAGTGGGTCTACATCAGTTTTGAGTTTCCCTTAAGATTTTGAAAATAGGACTGGGTGTGGTTGCTCATGCCTATAATCCCAGTACTTTGGGAGGCCAAAGCAGGTAGATCACCTGAGGTCAGCTGATCAGTTCAAGACCAGCCTGGCCAACATGGTGAAACCTCATATCTCCTAAAAATACAAAAATTAGCCAGGCATGGTGGCATGCACCTGTAATCCCAGAGACTTGGGAGGCTGAGACAGTAGAATCACTTGAACCCAGAAAGTGGAGGTTGCAGTGAGCCAAGATTGCATCACTGTACTCCAGCCTGGGCAACAGAATGAGACTCCATCTCAAAAAAAAAAAAAAAAAAAAAAAAAAGAGATTTTGAAGACAGATAGTAAAAAATCTAGGACTCAGATTTAAACAGACTTACCTTAAGTTCTTCCATCCTTTCCTGGATGGTGGAGAGGTCAGATGAGTGGCTAGGGTCCTGCCCTTGTAGTATTTCTTCAGCTTCCACTATCCAGGCCTCCAAAGCTTCTAAACTCTTGGCAAAGGTTTCATAATCAAGAACTCCAGCCTTTTTTTTCACAAAAGAAATTAAGAAATTGGTATTTTAGTAAAAAAAAAATCGATATTTTAATAAAGTCTACTAAAAGGGCAAGTGAATGTCAAAATTATTTTTCATATTCTTGTATCAAATTGCCATTTTCAAGACATCATTCCTAAAAATAATGCCTGTAATCCCAGGCTTTAACAATTTAAATCTTCTTTATGTAATTTTTCTAAAAACTAGAATTATTTCTATGCACCATTAGTCAATAACAATTGAAACTATCCTTTAAATACATGATCAAACAATGGATCTAAAAAATCTTCTGATTCTTGTCAAAGTCTAAGTTATAAAAACATGAATATTCATATTAAAGCTGCTTAGTGCTCATTAGTCTAACAGACCACAGAGGCAGGCATTGGTTCAGGGGCTTGCATCTTAAATTGATTTTAAAATTACTTTGTAGAGAACAGTGTAAAACTTCCACCTTCATCACCCCATCAGAACTTTCAAGTTTGTTTACTTATTATTTTAGTCTTGAATGAAGCATTGCAGCAACGACAAGGAATTCTTTTCCTGTGTTTGTACCCAGATATTAGAGAACACCCAATTTATAGATACTGAATAGGAGCTCTGTACCTGTAACGCTGTCTGTTGTTTGCAGAGAGCCTGCTCTAGGGCACACAAGTGTTGACTCAAAGAGAGTTGGTCCGATTGAATGGCTGATGCTGCTGAAGCATCCACTTGTCGCTTGAGTTGCTCTCCCAGCTCATGCAGAACGAAGAGGGAATCTTTAACTGTGCCTAGTCCTTTGAGGAGATCCTATAAAAGGTGAAAATAAACCCACTGTGAAGTACATTTATACTCCTTATCATAACCAGCAGTCGGCAAAGGGCTACACATCTAGAAACACACAATTCCTACTGATCAAATTATTATGCTACATAACGTCCACCTGTGGAAAAATGACCAAATATTGAATCCAATTTTTAAAAAGGCTATGTATGCATATTAATATTTTAAATATATATTATATACATATAACATATAGCTACATATATAATTATATATTATATATATAGCTATACGTATATAATAGCTGTATACTAACAGAAGTAAAAGCTATGTAGGCTCATTATAGAACCTTGGGGAAATGCAGAAAAACATACATAAACAAGAAAAACAAATATGATACAAGAGTAAAGCCAATAACTGGAAATATTTTGGCAGTTTTTTTCCTACCTCTTTAGATAATTTATATCAAATTGAAAACAAAATGTTACATTTTTCCTTTTTCTATTATTATACACACCAGGAATTTGTCAGTGGTATCTTCTATTTGTGTGGTCACATTATTGCAAGTACAACAACCTCCTATCTCAGTAGGATACAGAACCCAGTGATGATTTTGGGGAGAAGCAGGTAAGATTATTCTGTAATCCCATTCTTTTCCAAGGCATCTCTTAGCCTCCACTTTGCCCTCTTACAGGTTAAAAAATACAAGCCAATGGAAATTCCGTTTCTGCTGTCTATCCTATCATGAAGAGATAACAGGTGACTGCTTCTTCTACCTGTTGCTGGTGCCCACCCAGTCATGCTATGCCTCGGCAGTGACTTCTGTGAGAGAAGGAAAACAAAGGCTCCTAAGCTTGATACAGGTAACAGACAAGGTGTATTTCAGGTCAGGAGTATTGAAAATGACAGCTCTTGTATATACAAATTATGTGGATGAATAAAGCACCATATTATCTTTATTTTAAAATATCCATCTCAGCCAGGCGCAGCAGCTCACGCCTGTAATCCCAGCACTTTGGGAGGCCGAGGCAGGTGTTTGAGTGCAGGAGTTTGAGACCAGCCCGACCAACATGGTGAAACCCCGTCTCTACTAAAAATAAAAAAATTAGCCAGGCATGGTGGCGGGTGCCTCTAATCCCAGCTACTCGGGAGGCTGAGGCAGGAGAACTGCTTGAATCCAGGAGGTGGAGGTTGCAGTGAGCCAAGATCATGCCATTGTACTCCACCCTGGGCAACAGAGCCAGACTCTGTCTCAAAAGAGAAAAAAAATCCATCTCTAGCTTTAAAGTGATTATTCAGGTTGAAGGTATTAGAATAGGTCAAATTTTTATTTACAAAGTTTTTGTAGCTTGCCTAATTCTAATAAACTGATTTGGAAAAGTTTATAAAAAGATCCTTATAACAAGCTCATAAAAATAACGACAAATAAAGACAAATAGTAAGAGCCATCTAATGGTTGAAACAAGAGAAGAGCTGTTTCTTTTTTTATTTTTGAGAGCTGTTTCTTAAACCTTTAAGTAGGTTATTGGCAGCTCTAGTGAAAAACAGAACTATTAAAAAGCTATTAAAAGAAGTATATCAGTCAATCAGGAGAGAAAGACTTCTTTCTTCCATTAATATCTTAGATAAAACTATTGTGCAGATGCTTACATAAGAGATAATGAACGTAAATGGACAACACATAGAACATTATTCCCCATATGATTATGTCTTATATTGACCATCTCAGTAAAAATGGAGAGCCTCAAACTTTCACACTGACTAAATTCCACTAGGAGAAATGGGAAAACAACTTATTTTAAAAAATGAAACAATGGGAAGAAACCTTTTAATCTGATGCATGTGCACCTGTGTTCTGAAAATCAGGCAGGCTCTTTGATGCTAAGGCAATTATTTTTGGATAACTGTCTCACATAGAGAGACATACCAAAGCTTACACAGACCAAAAGCTAAACTTCGGCAGTCTAAGAAGGGCATGTCGGGAAAATGAGATAGCTCCTGAACGTACGTTGCAATCTTGAATCCACTTAGCAACCTCATCATCGGCGATGTCCTTGTTTGTGGCTGCCTTCAAGAGCTCGTTGGTTCTATCCTCCTGCTGCTGAATCGTTGAAGAGCACTGTTTGGAGTAGTCCTTGTATCTTTGCCAAAGCTGAAGTAGGGCCTTGCTGGAGTGTAGCTGCTCAGCAATCTCCTCCAGCAAGTTATTCCATCTGGAGATAATAACCAACACTCATAAGCAGATTACCACCTCTGACCAAATGTTGATATTTGCCATTTTATTTTTCATGATCCTAGTTCATGTGAATATAGATGTACTCATTTCTAGCTAATATAATAAAAATGAATGTTTCATAGTCACAGTTTCAAGGTAGGTAATGAGGATGATGGCAATCTTTGAGTTTTCCATCAAAGGACAGGATGAAAAGCAGAAACATGAATGATCATAAATAGTTCTATTATAAAGACATATGTACACATATGTTCATGGCAGCACTGTTTACAATAGCAAAGACTTGGAACCAACCCAAATGCCCATCAATGATAGACTGGATAAAGAAAATGTGGCACATATACACCATGGAATACTATGCAGCCATAAAAATGGATGAGTTGATATCCTTTGCAAGGACATGGATGAATCTGGAAACCATCATTCTCAGCAAACTGACATAAGAACAGAAAACCAAACATGCATGTTCTCACTCATAAATGGGTGTTGAACAATGAGAATACATGGACACAGGGAGGGGAACATCATATACTGGAGTCTGTTGGGGGGTGGGAGGGCTAGGGGAGTGATAGCAGGGGGTGGGGAGGTTGGGGAGGGATAACATTAGGAGAAATGCCTAATGTAGGTGAAGGGGGGATGGAGGCAGCAAACCACCATGGCATGCGTGTACCTATGTAACAATCCTGCAAGATCTGCACATGTACCCCAGAACTTAAAGTATAAAAAAAAATGTATTTTGAAACTACTTACAAAAAAAAGAACAATTCTAATTCTTTCTAAATCTCTTGACTACATTTATTTATCCTTAAATTCATGTTGCGAATGTGAACTTTAAAGGAATAGAACCTATGTAGCTCAAATTCAAAATGCCACTAAGTTTTAATTATATCATTATTAATAAGAAGGCGGTGATATAAATAGTGTGTGAAGTTAACATATGCATTACCTCATGTTGACTTCTTTCAGTGTATTGGTGAGAGTCTCTGTCACAGGTGGCTGACACTCTTTTAATAGTTGGTTGGTGATAGAGCCGAATTTCTGTAAGCTCGTTTCCTGTTTCTCTAGATCATCTTGAAGATTCTGCCCCAAAAAAGACCCATAAAAGACACGACAGATCTGAATCGTAATGAGCAAGTTTAAAATGAATGTGTATATGATTTCCTAAATATATACATATACATATATAAACCAGGCATGACTTAGCACCAGTGCTTTATAGCATTCTTTAAATCATCATTTATTCCCTTTTTTAGGATTTTGTTATTTTGGCTATCAGAAGAGGTTCTTAGCAATGAAGCCTTCTTCTACCGGTATTTGAATTCTGCTAGAAAAACTCACATAGGTTGCCCTTGTCCATCGTCTGGTAGGAAGCCACAGTAATGGCATATGTAATGTGCTATCTAACAAACTGTGGATCTCCTTGATACTCAAAGCCAAAGCCAGGTCTCTATTTTATTACATACCTAGTATGTAATACCCTAGTATGTAATACTAGTATGTAATAAAATAGAGTGCTTCTACCACAAACTCCCGATGATGAAGACTCTAACAAGGCACAGCTTTGCCAAGTTTTATCTCTGGGTGTTCTTCCTTGCCCAGAATTAGTTTTAATTAAAAAACAAAAGATTTTTAATGGACAAATAGTAATTGCATGTATTTGTAGAGTACAATATAATGTTTTGATATATGTTTACACTGTGAAATGAACAAATTAAGTTAATTAACATATCATTACCTCACATACTTATCCATTTTTGTCTAGCAAAGTTGAACTCATAGAAGTAGAGAGTAGAATGGTAGCTATCAGAGCATGAGATAAGGGATTAGATGGGGAAAAGAAAGATGTTGATCAAAAGGTACATAGTTTAAATTAGACAGGAGGGATAAGCTTTAGTGATCCACTGTACAGAACGGAGACTATAATAATAAAGCACTGAATTCACTGTATATGTCAAGAGTGCTTAAAGTAAAGAATATGTATCAGATAGGTTTGGCATCTTCTACCAAGCCTGTCTAAATAGTCTTCTACCAAGGACCAGTAAGGGAACTGAAAGAAAGTTGTTTTCTTGGATATAGTGCTGAGGTAACAGACTCAGTTCATAAAACTCCACTGATGAAGTAGGCTACAAAAATCAAGTACTACTTATCACCAATATCTGATTACCCTCAAATGAAAATAATCAAGGAAAAGATTCTTCTTAATCCTTTCAGGTCTTAAAACAGCTCTTGCAAGTATTAAACATAACATATGTTAAATTAAAAAGCACTTCTAATCTCTTCAAAGTTGTAAGAGATGCTTTTACATTTACTATCCTCAAAAGAAGTTTTAGTCACCCTTAGTATCTGTAACAAATTAAGGGTTAAGGAATTATACAGAGAAATTTTGTCCTTCCTCTTTCCCACCCCACTGAAAAAAGATGTTTCTTTAAGAAAGTCAGCCAGGCGCGTTAGCTCATGCCTGTACTTTGAGAGGCCGAGGCGGGTGGATCATGCCGTCAGGAGTTCAAGATCAGCCTGGCCAAGATGGTGAAACCCCATCTCTACTAAAAACACAAAAATTAGCCGGGCATGGTGGCATGCACCTGTTCTCCCAGCTACTAGGGAGGCTGAGGCAGAGAATTGCTTAAACATGAGAGGTGGAGGTTGCAGTGAGCCAAGATCTCGCCATTACACTCTAGCCTGGGTGACAGAGTGAGACTCTGTCTCAAAAAAGAATGATGAATGAATGAATGAATGAATGAATAAATAAATGAAAGTCTGCGTCTGAGGTCAGCAACACAGAAGCTTTGATTGGCCAGCCAGGGAGGTGGACTAGATGTTAGCAGGACACATGCTGGTCTCTTGTTGGCCTCTCGTCCCTTAGGGGCCTGCCCTGCCCATCCCATAGTCTGTGTTCTCTAGACAAGAAGAAAGAGCAGTGACAGGTGAGGGTGGCCTACTGCACAGGGGAATGGGGGCAGCAGCAATTTGAGGGCTGTGACCTGAGACAGGAGAGAGTGCTATGTTGAAAAACAAACATCAGGGATATCATTCTAGATGGACACAATGACAAACGACCCACAGGAAACCAAGCAGTAAGTGCTAGAAAGGAAGATTCTGTGGACACGCTGGATAGGCCACTGATAGTATACTGAATGGAAGCAACTGAATGGTTTAAACATTTACCACTTTTTCCATTTTTCTCTTTGTTTTCATTTGAACATTCCTTAGAATGTGTTTGGAGATGCAGGACAAGAAGGGAAAAAGAAGACAAAAGGCAGTGACAATGAATCAAAGAGGTTGAGCTGGGCATAAAATCATTGCATAAAATACATTGTGAATATTTTTTACAACAGGATCTTGAAAACCATTTAGTTATATACCAGCTAATCCAGACTTTGGCACATGCAGGCAAGTTTGCTTAAGTAACAATAATGCAGGTAAAATTAAAGATCTTAAAAAATAATTAAATGTAAACAATATATGGCAATGATTCCGGATGATGTTTCCATTTGCTTATTTTTCCATTTTCTCAAATTACAAAGAAGATTAAGGATGTGTTAAATTACTTCCTCACCTGAAGACTGTCTACCTGAACCTGCACAGCTTCTAAGGAGCCAGTGAGCAGACGAAATCGGGTAAGAGAGTATCTGGCCTCCATGAGATAACTGTTTATCTCGTCAAAAGCCACTTTGTGATTACTCCATTGGTCAAGCACTGATTTCAACAGTATCTGTAATTGGCCAACCTTTTGGAAAGACAAACATTGCTTATAATTTCATAATATCTAGAATGATGGAATATATATTCAACTGATGGGAAAATATTACCATCTAAGAACTTCATCACGGTTTTAGGTACCATAAACAAACTAAAACTAAATAAAAAAGATTAAAAATGTAAAATGTATCAACTTTGTAATTTATGCCTTTCACACTTTTAAACACTCAGCTCTAAGTGGAAATGCTTAAAACGGTAACTGATATATATATATATATTTTTAAGTCACAGAAGGTTGATACTTTAAATAAAACAGTTTAAGAACTGTATTAAATGAGTGTTTCATATGCATTAACTCATTTAATCCTCATAACGAACTTATGAGATAGGTATAATCATTATCCCCATTTTATAGATCTGGAAACTGAGACACTAAGAGGTAACGAAAATTACCCAAGATTATACCGTTAGAATGCGAGAGATCTCAATTTGATTCCAGGTAGTCAGGTCCCAGAAAATGAAATTTATCTGCATCTATATCAATACCCATATCTCTCTCACATGTGTGTGCATATGTGTGCACACACACACACACACTGAGATAATTATCTTAATACAAAACATCTAAGATAGTCTTTCCTCATACTTATTTATCTCTATCAGAACAGTGTTTAGTTTGGTCTGTATCACTTAGAAACAGATATCCACTTTGTATATCTTCCCCCAGGCAGGAGACAGATGTTTGAGAATTATCTAACACCACGGGAATGGATGAGATTATTAAGAGAGAAATGTTTAAAATAAAGGCTTATTCTAGAAAACACCAGAAACAAGACTTAAAAAAAAAAAAAAGAGGTTAATGAAGTGGACATAAAAGTACAAAGTGGCCAGGTGTGGTGGCTCATGCCTGTAATCCCAGAACTTTGGGAGGCTGAGGCAGGCAGATCACCTGAGGTCGGGAGTTCGAGACCAGCCTGACCAACGTGGGAAAATCCTATCTCTACTAAAAATACAAAATTAGCTAGGCATGGTGGTACATGCCTGTAGTCCCAGCTACTCAGGAGGCTGAGGCAAGAGGATCACTTAAACCCAGGAGGCAGAGGTTGTGGAGAGCCGAGATCATGCCATTGCACTCCAGCCTGAGCAACAAGAATAAAACTCCATCTCAACAACAACAAAAAAAGGTACAAAGACATAATGCATAGATTCAATTTACTCCGTTACTTTAGGAAAACCAAAACCCAGAGTTTGGACAGTGCTGGCAAACACAGTCTTGGAGCTGGCTCTCTGAGAGCAATATTACCATGTGATCTAAATTCGCCCAGGTTTGGCCCAGCTCTCGCAGTGTGCTCATGACAACGCCAGAGACGTCTTCTTTCTTGTTCTGAATCAAAGCAAGTCCATTCTGCTCAATTTTCTCTACTTCTTTTTCTTTTGCTTTAATCAAATCTTCCAGATCCTGAAAGATTTAAAAAATAGTCACTTTAAATTGTTCTATTATGAAACTCTGGGGTGCACTGAAATTGAGCCATTAGTTTCATGTCCTAAAAATCTTTTACTAATCCAAAAAGCTTATCTCTTTTAGAAGAGGTATTCTACAGAAGTACTTCTTCCTATTCTCAAAAGCAAATAAATAAATAAAGTCATCTTTTTACAAATGGCAAATTAGTCTAACTTTAAAAAAGTATAATTTGATAATCTACCAAGTAAGGAAATGGTACTATGTAATTTTCTCAAGAGGTTGTGAGGAAAGAAATACATGTCAGAAACTGTAATATTATTTATATTATTAAGTTCGTATATGTTAGTATTCAAAAAGTTACACTGCCTACCCCATAGGAAGAAACATGATAGGATGGTAGTCTGGGCCCTAGTATCTGAGATTTAGTCACATTTCTACTATCATAAAGCTGTGTCACTTTGGGTAGGTGAGAAATTTCTCCTGGGTCTCAGTTTCTTCAGATGGGAAATCAGTAGACAGATTTCAAATGGGAAAAGGTCATCTCTCTGGTCTTCTCTCTCTAAAATACTCTGAATTCTATGTAATTCTGAGAGGTGTTGGGCTTCTTTGATGAATCAAATCCTCATTTTCTTTGGGATATGCATTCATAATTGCCAGTATAAAATGTTCAAGAATGAAAAGCAAAATGAAGGAAATATCTGGAGCTCATACTGAATCTGTATGATAACCTATTTTAATGCCATCCAAAAATTTGAGAAGCCCAGTGAAGCAGGCTGAGATTGCTATCAACATTTTATACATAAATAAATTGAAGATCAAGTCATCCAACCTGTGGTAAGGGCCAGAGTGTGGATTAGAATCCAGTCTTTTGAGCCTATGGACTCCCAGCCTGATGCCAGAAGGGAGTCAGCTGAACCTCAAACTGTGGAGGGAATATAAACCCCATATTGGAGTGACATGATAAGCCAGCCATTAAGGCATGGTTACAGTCCCATATTCAGAAGTATACCCTCAGAACTAAAAATAGATTTGTAGTTCTTGGAGATTAGAATGGAGTAAATTCCACAATACTTTAACTCTGGCTAATATATCAATTGTATAAAAAATATTTTCATCCTTCTTATGATCCAAACGTGGGTATTAAGATTGGAATTGGGTAGTGCTGCTGATAAGGTGTTAATGAGGAGTCCAGTCTCTGCTATATTAATGTCAAATGTCATGCCTCTTTTAAAATTATTTTGCCTCTTTTATTTCTGTTTTTATTCTGGTTCAACCTGTTAATCTGTCTCTACCTCATTCTGAAAATAGAAATAATAAGACATTTTCTGCTTACTCCAAAGGGATAAAATTAGATAAATATATAAAAAATATATTTTAAGCTGTCAAAAACTAGCTAAATGTAAGATATTATTTTATTTGGCCATTTGGGAATGTGCCATGCTTCAGTGCAAATTTATTTATTTTTCTCTATTGAATTCTCATGAAGCTATTTTTATCTTGGTGAATTAGTTAGAAGCTCACGCATTTGGCAGCTTAAAGAGATCATTTTTGTTTTTCATATTCTTCTCTTATTTCCACTCTGTAATTTTGTCAATATTTTGACAGCTTTGATAATTACCAGAGAATAAATATAGTGATTATCGAGGTTACAGCTCCTTTGTGTTGTATAGAAAATATAATTAATTTACTATTTAGGACTTTTCTTTCTATTTCTGTAAAGATTTTAAAAGACCAGAAACATTCTTTCCAATATGTTTTTAATATGATTCTAAAATTCAACCACTAGAAATTAAGTTTATCCTCATTTTTCTACGATGTTAACTTTTTCTCAGTGAGCAATATTAAACGAATGTTCCATTGCTTCCACACTACTTCAAACATGTCCCGCACATGTAGCTTGGCATAAGAGCAAAATCCGGGAGCGAAACAGAGCTGCAATATATATTTTGTAAAAAAAAAAAAAATAATAATAAAGGTGTGTTTCCCTTGCTTAATTCTGTTTCTGATCCAAAAGGCGAAAGATCAAATCTACCATTTTTAAAAATAATAAAGCATTCTTAACTTGGATTAATTCATAAATATCAGTTTTATGTTGGTTTAAATTAATAAATCACCTCTAAAAGACTGGGAAAATACTCAAGATTTTTAAAACAAAATAAAGCTGGAATCCTGTCACCAATTTAAGTATACTGGCTTGAATTTCACACTTTGGTCCAAAAAAGCAATTTATCAAAAATGACAATTGTTTCAAGACTTGTAGTATAGCCAAATAGAACCTGCCAGTTAGGCCATTGTGATTTATATGTGATGTCCCAGAATAATTATATGGGCTACTTTCATTTCGTCTTTTGTTTCAAAGAAATGGCTTTTCATTTAAAATCATGAATTGGCATCAATACAAAGTTCTTTAAACCACACTTTAAGCTTTCCCTCTTGACACTGTATGACTTGACTCTCTGAAAGACTAAAACTCAGGTCCTACAGGCAGTAAACCGTGGTCAAGCTGCTGCTGTATTTTCCAGATGGTAAGGGATCTCCCTGTTAAATAGAAGACAAGAACAGGAAAAGAAACAAAATGGAAAATGGCAGAAAAAGCTATGTTAAACAGAAAATAGTAAGAAAGAGAAAAAGAAACTAAGAGAGAAAAAGCAAAGTATGGAAGAAAAGAAGTGGGGAAAAAAAATAAAATGCAAATGATATTAATGTAGTATTTTAGTCTTTCTACAGTAAAGTTTATCAAAGCCATGCAACCAGAAGGCACTCACTTTGCTAACTGTAATACTCAGAATGACCTTTCAAAATCAATGGATATATTTTAACTTAGGAACTCAACAAAAGGTATGACATTTTGTCCTCAAAAATAAAAAGCTGAAACTCTGGATTACTTGTAGATTTTAGAATTTATGGCCTAAATGAGAAATTCTACTGGCCTCTGGAAAATTGGAAACACAATCAGACTGGCTGATGCTTCTGCATCTTCAATCTTCAAGCACCCATTTTCTGACGTGAGGTTTTTTTTAAAAATTCAATTTAAAAAAATTATTGTTATTTTAAGGTATTTCTCTATATGATTTTTTTTTAAATCAATTTTATGCAGTCTCAAAATTGTAATCCATTAGGTGAGGAGCCAGCACTGCTCTTCCCTTTCGGAACCGAAAAGTTTTGATTAAGTGCTTAAATATATCCCTCTTTATATGTGTTCCAAACAGAAAACATGCTGATTGGAAGAGAGATCATTACCAAAGTTCTTTCTTTCTGAAACCCAGAATAGAAAAACAAGACTTGCAGAGAGAAGCTTTTCTGTAGAATTACTTCACTGTTGAGTTTTCAACTGATTTTAGGAAACACTATAAGAGAACTGTCATCATCTGTAACAACGTAAGAATTCATGAATTATTTTCAAAAATCTTATTACAGCATTAACTGCAATAGCTCACTTTTCTTTTGGGTACACAAGAAGACCTATGGAAAGACTGAGTCACTGAAAAACATTTGGAATGTTACTGCTTCACCTGAACCTTCAATCCTTGTCCCTCACAGTACAGCAAGCACACTCCGTGTACCTCCCCATGTGACAAAATAGGAAGTAAATGGATACTTCCTGTTAATTAATAATAGGATATTGATTAATAATAATTAATAATTAATAGGAAGTCTGTTGTGAAGCGCTTGCTCAGAGGAGATGAATGAGAATCCAACCAAGCCTCTACTGCTAACTTCCATTTATAGGAAATATAGAGGAGAGAAGAGCAAATTAAACAACATCATAAGGACATTCATAGGCCAATCCTGAACAAGGCACCCATCAGCAGCTTCTGTGACAGGTTAATGGTCTTAAAAAAATATTCAAAAGTCGTCAGAGATCTAACAAGCAAATATAGCATAATGGATATTGTTTGCATCCTAATTTTGAATAAGTTAACTTAAGAAAGACATTTTAAAGACAACTAAGGAAATAGGATTATTGGTTCAACATAAAATAATCATTAAACTTTTGGTGGTGATAATACTATGGATGCATTAAGAAAATTCTGTTTTTCAAAGATATATATTGTAGTATGTAAGAATAAAGCGACATGATGTCTGGTATTTGTATTTACTGTGAAATCTATTTTAAAAAAAGGTTTTTTTTTTTTTTTTTTTTTTGGAAACAGGGTCTCGCTTTGTCACCCAGGCTGGAGTGCAATGGTGCAAACGCAGCTCACTGCAGCCTTGATCTCCTGAACTTAAGCAATCCTCCCTTCTCAGCCCCCTGAGTAGCTGGGATTACAGGTGCAGCACTACCACATCTGGCTGATTTTTATAGTTGTTTAGAGAAGCAGGGTTTCACCATGTTGCCCAGGCTGCAAATCTTGATAATTATTAAATCTGATGCTTGGTATATAGCATTCACAGCATTTCTCTCTACTTATGAGTATGTTTAAAAATTTTCATAATTTCAAATTTTTAAAAACAAGTGAAGAAACCTAATGTGTTTAAAGAAAACTCTATAAACTCACAGAATCAGAAAAATTTGTTACTAAGCGCAACTTTAAAAAAACAAATATTTAACTTGCAACTCTCAAGGCCTACAAACACATTACCATATGGCATGAAATTGTGAGATGGTGCATGTTAGCCACTTGGACAAGTTACCTGACAGTCTTTCAGTGCATTTTGAACAGAAGCCTGATCTCCAATTCGATGCTGTTGTTTTAGTCTCTTTTCCTGGGTTTCAAACCATGTTTTCAGACATTGTACATTATTTTCATATTCTGACCAAGATTCCAATAAACCTTCCAACAGCTGGATCTGAATAAACACAATAAAATGAAATTTGCAACTTTATTTTAATAAAATCAAATCATTGGCATGTTAATTACTCTAGCCTGTATTTCCTACAAATTAAGAATTCTTAAATACAGTTCATTGTATATATGATTTAAAACAGGGGTGTCTAATCTTTTGGCTTCCCTGGGCCACACTGGAAGAAGAAGAATTGTCTTGAGCCACACATGAAATAAACTAACACTAACAACAGCTGATGATCTAAAAAAAAAATTGTAAAATAAATCTCATAATGTTTTAAGAAAGTTTACAAATTTGTGTTGGGCCACATTCAAAGCTGTCCTGGGCTGCATGCAGTCCACAAGCTGGACAAGCTTGATCTAAAAAATGAATTTCATAAAGTATGAATCAATGACTATTATTTATTGGGAAGCAAGAAAGGACTAAAGTCAACTTGAAGCAACGGCAAAAGAAATTAAGAGACATCTTTAGAAAATGGAAACACCATGAAATATACAAAGAACAGAAGTGTATAAGAGAAAACCATCAACAGGCTAAAGAAAGTTTAGGGTGATTAACCCTCAGGGGTATAGCTATACTACTCATGAACTCAGTCTTCCTTACATAATGTGCCTGTCCTTGGAGTTTTCATGTAAATATGGACAGCAGCAAGCCACTAGCTTACCTTCTCAGTTACTAGACCTTGCAGAATTTGCCAACTTTTATTCATTGCTCCAAGTTGCTCAGCAAAATCAGTCTTATCACTACGTTTACTTTCCACATCCTGACTGCTGATTTGTAGCACAGACTGGTTCACAAAATCCACTGTCAACTGTTTACAGTTAATGTCTATCTTAAAACCCTAAAAAAAGAAGAAGAGAAAATAAGATTGTACAATAAAGGCCTCATTATTTTTCCAGGAATTGGAAAACTTTAGGTAACCTCAATATTAATGTTATTACTTCCATAACTCAGTTGAAATGGCACAATTTGTCTATTCACACAACCCATTATTTTCAGAAGCTCAATGTATATTTGTATACGTTTATAGGAACATAAACCTAGATATGTGTATGTGTGTATATATATACATATTTATGTAGAAGATTTAGAGCTAGATAAATTATATAACCTCACTATAAAATATTTATAAATTTTTATAACTTCTGTAATTCTTTAAGAACAACACAAAATTATTCAAAATCATTCCTAGTACTAGATATTTCTTCTTATTTCTATAACTGCAAATGTATTTTTCTTGCTCTTGAATACCTATCTGGTCACTGTGAAGGAAACATACATTCTAAGACTTGATTACCGTAATTTGAATTTTTTAGTTCTTTCATACAAAATGGTCTGAAAATATGAAGAGTTAAAAAGAAAAAATTTTAATTACCTTATATTTCTGAAGGTATTCATGAATTGCCTTGTAACCTATGGAATTTTTAATATTATCTTCATCCTTCTGAATAACATTTTCCATTAGAGAAATCCAACTCATGACTTCAGAAATGGCATGGCGGGAAGGCAGTTTATCCATCTGGAGCTGTCCAAGTCAGGGATAGAACAGGTCCCAAGTATTAAAATGGAAACCCCAACTTCTGCTAACTTTGAAACCCTACAATAATTCTTAAAAATGCACCAAGAGAGATAATACTCCTAATGACATTTGGAGCTCTTACCCCTATTGAAAGCTTCAAATTAAACATCAGGCAAGTGATGAACAATAATAGTCATTTTATGTTCACTTGACATCCAATACTGTAAACATTGCATAAACATTAACTAATTAATCAAAACACCAGCAAGAAGAGAATATTATTCTTATTTTATAACTAGTTTTATGAGTTTTTAAAAAACCACAAAACATTCAACAGATGTATTTTATTAATTATCTTGTAAAATCTCTGCATATTATGACTCAGGAATGTTAAAAGAAGAAAGAAAAATACCACACTACAAGCTATCATTTTCTAGATTTTTGGCACTCTAATATTTATTCCTAAGAGAATAGCCAGTTTCCTCGGTCCTTAGCTGAAATTACAGTATTTAGAATTCAAAATCTTACTTAACATATCACACATTTATGCATATGCTTATTATAATGATTTGGAGGAACAAAAGTAATCATTTAAAATCTTTGTAGATCAACTTCTGTGTGGTGCTGAAAGATACAGCATTGACAGTGGGATGGTTCCTGCGTTCTGGGGATGCACAGCTGCTTCTTAGGAGAGATTAGGCATGTACACGAAACACAGCTATCCTGCCTGATACACAGTGATAAGCGTCAAAGAGAGATAAAGATAAAATGTTCTGGGATTTCAGGGGAGGTAAGCGTATTTTCAGATAACTCGAGGAATATTTACATCTACTGAATACCAGTTGCTCTCCTATACATATATTATAAATCTTCATAGCCACTCACTTTATGAGAAAAGTATAGGTAATGGTCCACATGTCATCCAGGAGAAAAGAGAGTTTAAACAAACCACACAAACATTCCAATACACACAACCATATCCACATACACACATTAAAGAAATCCTTGGAGGAATTGCCGTTGGAGTTGGGCTGTGTGGTGTAGCTCACTTTTCACATTAATACAATGGAGGAGAGAAGAGGCCAGGTGTCTGGGACAAAGTTGATTGAAATTTGTGAGCAAAAGCAAATTAATGTACTTTTCCATATCATATAGCTTAAGTCACTACCCACTAAACCAATCCTTCCTTCTGTACCTGGTGGAGCTTCTCCTGGACAGCTGGAATATTGGTTAGCAGGTCAGTCCACTGGCTATCAATGTGTGACAGCTCAGAGCGCAGCGTGGCTGTGTCCACCTTCTTTAGACGAAGAAGCTGATTTCCAGTACTAAGCACAGATGATTTCAGGGAAGATTTGGCATCTACCTCTTTAGAAAACTCCTAAAATAAATAGCAATGTTCACATTAGTGTTAAATAGCCAGACCATTCATTAAAAGGAAAGTGACAAATTTAGCACATGAAACAATTTCCTTTACATCCTGGACGGGGTGGGGGTTATGCTGAGCACTCTCAAAGAAAATGAAAGCAGCATACCCTTGCCCTCGAAAGCAAACTACAAAGCCCTTATCTAAAAATTACTTTAAAGAGGCAATGTTGAGTCATTGAGCCCCATTATTTTGCCTAATTATGGAACACACATAGTCAACATTAATATATTCTCTATAGCTTAGTTTTATTAAGTATATCCACTGACAGCTGACTTCCCTTCTACTAGCATATGGATCAGGTCTAACTTACAGGCCTGAATCAAATGTCTTAGATTTGTAGACTTACCAGGAAAGCATTTAGATGATCACGGACCATTTCCAGCTCTTGTGGGACTGTCACAGATTGCTGAGTCCAAAATTCTAGCCTGTCTTTTGCAGACTGTAACCAGTGAATTAGATCTGCAGATTCACTTTGATATCTGTAAGCATATTAAGGAGTCTATTAAGTAAACATTTAATCCCTATCTTCTGCTTATCCATGTTATTCACCAATGCTAACAGTTTTAAAACAAGAAGAAAAATGCATTAGGTTGGCACTCTGAACTTTTCTTAATGTTGATACCTTTATCACACCTGTCTCTCTGAATTTCCGCTTGCCTGTCTTTGAGCTGGGTATAAAAATATCTTTCTCTTACTCCTTCACATTGATGCTACTTAAAAAATATTAGATGATAGTTATAAAAAGTCCTTTGAAATAAAGGTGGCTTAGACACAGACTATGTCATTATGTAAAAAATCAACCCTCCATGCCTCCTGAATGGTTCCCATTGCCTTTGAGAAGCCTCGACTTCTCAATCCACGTTTTCTCTTTCTGTCCCTCTCAGGCTTTACTGTGAGCTCTCAGACAGTCATTAGGCAAGGGAGGGTGAAACTCAAAAGTAAGGTGCCTTATGCATCTGCCTCCATGCTCACTTTTAATTATACGTTTATAAGATTATACAAGAATCCAAGGTGGGGACTTTCTGCTTATCTTTATTTTCCAAACTGTACAATAAGTTCCTAGAGGAGTCATATCATTTTCAAGTGAATATGTACTTGTCTTATTTATTTACTTATTTTTTAGTCAGAATCTTGTTCTATCCACTAGGCTAGAATATAATAGCATGATCATGGCTCACTGCAGCGTTGACTTCCCAGCCTTGACCTCCCAGGCTGAAGCAACCCTCCTGCTTCAGCCTATCCAATAGCAGGGAATACAGGCATGTGTCACCATACCTAGTACTTTTTGAAAATTTATTTATAGAGATTGGGGTCTTACTATGTTGCCCGGGGTGAACTCCTAGCCTCAAGCAATCCTTCCTCCTGCATTGGCCTCCCCAAGTGATGAGATTACAGGTTTTAGCCATCATCCCCCACCTCCACTAGCCTTAATGCAATGCAGCACTTATCTAAAAATATACGAAACAGTCATGTGTTACCTGGTCCAGTGTTTCAATATTGTTTCCAATCTGTGAAGTTCCTTAGATACCTTGTTGGTGTTACTTAGCCAGTGCTCTCCAAGTTGATTTAGTTGGCTTTCTAGATCTGAGCAGCTGATGGATATCAGAAGTCGTTTCCCGTCATCCAATACTTGATATAATTTGGGTTGGTATTCATTAAGGCTAGATTTTAAATGCTAAAATGATTGAAATTATGGAGTTAAAAGTTTGGATATGCAATTTTTGTCTTTAAGAATTATAATTTCTCTGGTACCTACAATGTTCTCATTACCTGTTATTCAAACTTAAACTATACTCACTCAAGTAACATTGAAAAGTTTAAGATGTTTCATCCACATTTAAGTATAGATGGTCTCCTTTTGTTGTCTTTTTTTTTGGTAGTGATGTTAGGTGGATTTAAAACTAACAAACTGTCATTATTTCAAGAATAGTGTGACATCAGCATAAACTACAGAAAGCGCTTGGTGGAGGCTGAATTTTCAAAAAGAGCTCTCATTAAAAACAGAAAAAAGAAAGACTTTTAATAACATTCTACCATAACAGAAACACTATCTGCTTTCAATGTCAGTAACCTGAAAGAAAAGAGTGCTAATCACATAACTGATCACAAGTTTGTTTACATTCTATTAAAACTATTAGTAAGTTTCTAAAGGCAATGTGGTGGCTTGTAACACCAACCTGGTAGAGTGTTATACGGTCAATAAGCCTGTCCTCATTTTCCTCCACCAGACCCACGCTTGGGATGCTGCTTTCCACCACCTCCAGCTGTCTGCTGAGCTCCTGCTGGTCCTCATCCAGATGGGACCACGTCTAGAAACACAACATTAGTCTGTGAGCTAAAAAAAAAAACCCTCATTAGGGAAAGACATTCTTCCTTGTGTGCAAAATCTGTGCTTGACAGATTCTCCTTTAAGTTATGTCCAAGATGTTTGTATTGGGGCTTGCCTTGGGAAGCAAAAGATGGCTTTGAAGCAAGTAATCAGATGGTGACCCTTAAAAGCATTGTGAATGGGCTCTGGCATCTGCCATTGGCCTTTTTATGACTGTAAGTTACCAAACTCTGTACCTCTTTTCCACATATTAAAATGGGGACAATAATAGCTATCTTTTCCACTATGAGGATTAAATGGAATAATGTACACCGTGTACCTGGTATCTGGTATGCACTTTTTTTTTTTTTAAGATATTCTCTCACTCTGTTGCCCAGGCTGGAGTACAGTGGCACAATTACGGATGACCGCAGACTTGAACTCCTGGGCTCAAGGGATCCTCCTGCCTCATCCTCCCAAGTAGCTAGGACCACAGGTGCATGCCATCACATCAGGCTAATTTAAAAAAAAAATTTTTTTTGCAGCAAACAACATTGCCATGTATGTACCTATGCAACAATCCTGCATGATATGTACATATACCCCAGAATCTAAAGTACAATAAAAAAATAAAAATAAATAAATAAATAAATAAAAAGTATTGTAGGGACGAGGGTCTCACAATGTTGTCCAGGCTGGTCTCTAACTCCTGGCATCAAGAGATCCTCCTGCTTCAGCCTCCCAAAGTGCTGGGATTATAGGCATGAGCCACCACATCTAGCCCAGGTATGCATGGTTTTATTCTTTACCACAATAAGGATTTACGTCAAAAGGATGAAGATGTTTATCTTTCACGTAACAAGTAAACAAAACACACTATATTTGCAAAAGAAACAGATATTTATAAATATGAATATATAGTCTATATATTCTATTAAAGAAAAATACCAAATCACTTATTCCTAAGTTCAGACTTTTATCTTATTTAAAACTGGAAAAACTTTTTTAGAAAATCAGTTGAAGTCTTTTCCAGTAATTTACACCATGGGTCAGCAGTTTCTCTGTGTGAGTATGCTCAATTTACTGTGCAGTTTAAGTGACAACAAGACACAGTAGCAGAAACCCATGCTTTTTAAATACACTTACAAAATACCTGCTGCCAGGTACTTTCAATGCCTAGGGATCTAGGAGTAAATAAAACAGATAAAAACCCAGGCAATAATAAAAAACAAACTGAAAATGAACGGTAAGCTTTATGGCATAATAGAGTTCCTCCGCTGTGGAAGAATGAAATAGGACTGGGTAGGGATGGGAGGGAGTGCCCAGTTGTGTGCCTGGTGGGGCTGCAATTTTTTTTTTTTTGAGGCAGAGTTTCCCTCTTGTTGCCCAGGCTGGAGTGCAACGGTGCAATCTTGGCTCACCACAACCTCTACCTCTCGAGTTCAAGCAATTCTCCTGCCTCAGCCTCCAGAGTAGGTAGGATCTCACACCCAGGTAATTTTGTATTTTATTACAGATGAGGTTTCTCCCTGTTGGTCAGGCTGGCCTCAAACTCCTGACCTCAAGTGATCCGCCTGCCTCGGCCTCCCAAAGTGCTGGGGTTATAGGCATAAGCCATGCGCCCGGCCGAGGGGCTGCAATTTAAATGGTGTCATCAGGTAAGTTTCAAGGAGAAACACATATTTCAGGTAGTGAAGTCAGACAGGTGAAGGTATGATAGCTGACTCTGCCACAAAATAACCATGTGCCTTGGCAAGCCATTGCTCCCAGACTCATTCCTGAAATGGGCTCAAAATTCCATCTCAAAGTGTTATGATAAAGATGAGATGGATTCATGTAAATGTAAAAAGCCTAGCCAGAGGCCTGATGAGTAAATAAAGCATAACTATTACTACAGAGATTTTGAACGTTAAAGGTAGATGTATCTCCAAAATACAAGGAATTCCACATCAGGGACTTCCACATCTGGGACTTGGGGGTTAGCTAGCTATGAAAATGTTGAACCAGGGAAAATCCCATTTAGAAAAAAATGTAAATATGACCTGCAGGCCACCCAGGTAAAATCAGTAATATCGGGGGAGCAGATGGGGAAGACAAAAAAGGGAAGAGAGATTATAATCTCTAAAATGTCCAAGGGAAAGAGGAAGAATGAGAAAGCAGGAACAGTTTAGGGCAATTGATATAGTTACTGAAGAAAAGAAGGGGACTGTTCCATCAGGAATGCCCTACATTCCCATTTCAATAGGGTTCTACAGCTGGCCAGTAGCCACCACTGAGCACCTATTCTGTTCCAAGAGCAACCTCATCTGGGACAGAGAAAAATAATTCCACATTTTCTTCTTTTTCTTTTTTTTGAGACAGAGTTTCACTCTTGTTGCCCAGGCTGGAGTGCAATGGTGCAACCTCAGCTCACTGCAACCTCTGCCTCCTGGTTCAAGAGATTCTCCTGCCTCAGTCTCCCAAGTAGCTGGGATTACAGGCACCTGCCACCACACCCAGCTAAATTTTAGTAGAGACAGGGTTTCACCATGTTGGTTGGTTTCACCATGTTGGCCAGGCTGGTCTCAAACTCCAGACCTCAGGTCGTCCAACCGCCTCAGCCTCCCAAAGTGCTGGGATTACAGGTGTGAGTCACTGCACCTGGTTTATTTCTACATTTTTCAAACTTTTAGTTAAGCTATCATTCTGAATATCAACTATCTTCAAGCAGAGTCTGAAGTCAGTGTGCATCTATCTGACTTCTAATATGGCACAGCAGATAGTCAAATGTAAATAGGAAACACGGAGAACGGGCAACACAAGAGCCGTAGGAAAAGTGCGGTCTTGAGCCTGAGGGCACAGTTAGTTCTGAAGTTACGTGAGGCAAACTGCATGCATCGATATATCTTGCAGTGAAGGTCCATTTTGCAGGAGGAAGTGTGCAGCATAGAAGATATGACATCACTGGTCTCACCTCTAGAATGTACTCCAGCTCCACACCCCTCTTGTGAGCCCGTTTCAGTACAGCAGAAGCCTGAGCCATCAGCTCTGTATGGAATTGGGTTTCCTTTTGGACTGCAAAGCTGATTATCTTTCTGAAGAGTGTTTCAGTCAAGATCATATGAGATTCCAGTCCCTGAAAATATTCCTGCAATTTTTCAGGGAGAAAGAAGTCAGAAACTCATTCACATACTGTTAGAATCAAAATTGGTTTAGGGCTCCAGGTGGGGTGGCTCACGCCTATAATCCCAGCACTTGGGGAGGCTGAAGTGGGCAGATCACCTGTGAGACCAGCCTGATCAACATGGTGGAATCTGTCTCTACTAAAAATACAAAAATTAGCCGGGCATGGTGGCGTGTGCCTGTAATCCCAGCTACTCAGGAGGCTGAGGCACAAGAATCGCTTGAACTTGGGAGGCGGAGGTTGCAGTGAGCTGAGATCATGCCACTGCACTCCAGCCTGGGTGACAGAGCGAGACTCCGTCTCAAAAACAAATCAACACAAAACAATGCTTTAAACACGAAAGCTGATGGAACTCAGTTAATGTATGAGCAATACCCTCTCACTCCCACTGGCCTCCCCCTGGTCCAGGCATTTGTCACTGTCTACAGAGAAGGGAGCTCTAGTCTCCTAATTGGGCTCTCCAGCCTCTCCACTCAAGTGCATTCTATACCTGGCTGTGCTGCACACACAGTGCCCCCAAAACAAAGATCTTCACATGTGCCAGCTACAGAGAAAACTCCTCAGTCCCCATAATACCTCATCCATGTGCAATCTCCCTTCCTTACTCTCCTGGCACGGCCTGTCACCTCCATCTACCTCTATGTGTTTTGGACATACTAGCCTCCGTTCCCCTTCTTTGGCCTCTGCTTGTACTCTGTTCTAAAGATGTTCTCACTTGACACTTTCGATGACTTTCCTTCCTCCATGGCTGGCCTTGAGCTCTACTTTCTGAGCTTCTAGGATGTTTGCTGTGCTCATTCCATGTTGTCAAGCACAGCTTTATAGGCACTGATTGATATTAAAGATTTGTTTGTTTTCCTTGTATTATACCTACACGTAACAGAACTGTAGGCCTCGTGCCATCCTACAAATGTTTTTGAAATGTTACTCCTTATGTATATTAGACCCTGGAGGAAGGAGATGGAGCTTATTCCATTTCTGATTCCCAGTACCACGACAGAATGGAAGAACTGGGAACTGATAGTAACAGTTAACATTAATTGTGTGCTTTCTGTTTACGAGGCACTCCATAAATACTCTAATCTCATTCTCATAACAACTCTCTAACTGTATGAGATAGGGAATTTTGTTTCCAGTTTTACAGATGAGAACACTGAGACCCCCCAACTCTATGTACCTTGCCTAGCATCACGTAGCTAGTCATGGCAGAGCTTGGGTTTGAACCTGGGCAGTGTGGCTTTATCTGTAATTCTCATCAACACTGCAGAGCTCTCCCTCAGAAAATGGGCTGGTAAGTAGAAGCTAGAGTTATTATTTTTAACCAACAATGATCAAATCACAGAGTCCTAAAGTTGGCAGAGACTTTGAAGTGCATCTAGCTCAACATGCAATGAAAGCTGAGATTCCTTTTACAAGCCCGTCTCCCCTGAAAGCCTTGGCTGGACTTCTCATAGCCAGAAGGGCTGTCTGCTCAATGGCAGCTTACTGCTTTTCGAGTTCTTTTTCTATTGAGGTTTATTTCCCTGTTATTTATACTCATTGATCCTAGTTTCCCCTCTGGAATAACTCAGAATAATCTTTTATTGCCATGGTCAACAATTTGAGAAACACCAGCTGCGAACTTTAAAGCAATGTTTTCAAAGCCAAATGATAAGGCTTTAATAAATCATAAAGCTTTGGACAAAAACGTCTGGGAAAAAATAGGAAGAACAATTCGAAAAAGAGAAAAAAGAATCCACCTTTACAAGCCACCAGAGAGCTACAAAATGGTCGAAGATTTAAACTTCTATAACCCAGTGGGATTTTTTTAGTTTCCCTACAGGAAATTCCCATAGTCTAAAAGGCTGTGTGTGTGTGTGTGTGTGTGTGCACGTGTGTATGTGTGTGAAATAGGCATTCTTTTACCATGGAGTAGCGTCCATCCTGAACTTGGCTGTGGCATACAATGATGGAGTGATTTCAGGCCTCCCAACTTTGATTACATAGTAAATGGCCTTGCTGTTCCCAGGGAGAAAGTCTGAGGTCTACAGCAACTAGAGGAGCATATGTGAAGGGTCAGAGGATCTAAACGATGCATGTAAAAGACACCAACCCAACCCTAGGGCTGAGTAGACAGCTCTGCATTTCTAGAGGAGAGCGAGGAGTCCTTGACCAGGACGAGGGAGGGCAGAGAGAGCATCTAGGACCAGGTGGACAAACAGGCAAAAAGGAAACCCAGGGAAAGGTGGAGCTAAGAATGAAAGTGGGCTCCTTTGAAGAGAGGCTCTGAGTTTTCCTTTGACTTCAGCTCATCTAGGGAGAAAGCCTGGCTAATAATACTAGTGAGGGACTGATAAGTAAAATTACAGGTAAGTTAATTTTCTTTTTTTATTTACAAAATTATAGAAACATATCCCCTATAATTTCTCCATGCTACTGAAAGCCAGTGGGTTCGAATATACATTTTTTTGACCATTTTAAAGAATAACTTACACAAGTAAGAACTCATAAAAGACTGAGAATATTAGGTCTTACTAAATATGTATCAGGGTTTGAGAGCATACTTTCCAACTACATTTTTTTTCTCTCTTTCTCTTTTTTGTTTTGTACCTTATGTTTGTCAAGTAGCTGTTGGATTTCCTCTTTGGAAGACACGATGATTTTCTGGTCTCCTGCCATCTTCTCCTGACCAGTTTCTAGCAGGTCAGCTAGATCTTGGAGGGCCCTCTCATACTGACTCTTGAGTGTAAGGTTCTGGTTCAGACCACTCCGCCGAGAGCCGATGGTCATCATCAGTTCATCATACATGTCCTAAGAAGCAGAGACCACAAGACTCACTCTCAATTCAAATTCTGGCAACTCTCTAAAAGAATATGAATGTACTAGGCCCAAGACCCAACCAAGAAAATGCCTTCAGGGATGCGCCTTATGGAAATGTTCTGCCTGCAGACTGTCTGCTTGTCTTTCCTGTGAGCCTTACTTTGAAAACCTGTCTCACAAAAAAATAACCTTTGGACCTTTATTCTCATGCCTAGGATATATTTGTTCACAGTGTCTTGATACCTGGTGGTTCCAGTTCTTTCATTAATCTTATTTGGTATGCTTATCTTTTTGTTTTAACTTTCATTTTATTTTTAACTGACAATAAAGCACGATGGAGAAACTGAAAAAAAAAACTGAATTCATAAAAATTTACTTATGAAGCCACTGAGTGAAAGGATAAAATAAATATTCAATAAATAATGTGGAAACAACTCAACTCTGAAGCAAAGAGGAGTCTTGTCTCATGTCACATATCGAAATGCAATTTAGATTGATTACAAAATAAAAATTTAATAAGTTAAAATATGAAAGGAAATAAAGACGTGTCTATAAAAAAATAAGCTTAATATTTTAAGATTTAAAAGGACACACAAAAGTGTTTCCTAGAAATGACATATGAGGTAGATTGGACAACTGTTTTCTCTGGATATCAGTAGTTTGTGATGAGATGTGGGGCAAAACTGTTGAAAAACTCTCCATGTGGCTGAGGGACATGTCATAGAAAACATAATTCCCATTTTTCTAGAGTTCTCAACATTCATATAATTTTAGAGCAATTGAATATAGTATCCTTAACATTTTCCTGCTAAATAACAATCATATTTGGGACTATCCCTCAAACAAAGAGCTAGAGAAATAGGGGAGTTTAATGTGAGTAGGAAGAGTTTCAAACTAAAGAAGGCAATATTTTTGCCAAATGTGGTGGAGTAAATAACTATTTAAACTGGAAAGGCATTTTAGGAGATGATGACACACCAAACACAAAATTTATTTGAGGCATACGGACCTGATTAATGCATCACATTAAGGTTTAGCAGGCCAAAATGCTTCAATCTGGAAAAGTTCAGTTTTAATGCCTAGTTACGGCTATGACATTTGACTCTTACACCTGATGCTTAAGTGCTGTCGGAAAACTGTCTAAAAAAGTACAAAGTGGGGGTGGTGGGCTTATGACATTATGAAATGTTAGACAAAGGAGAGATACAGTTAAAATAAAAATGTTCTTCTCTTTACTTGGTCAATTTTATTTTCTCAAAGAAAGAACTCACATCCCTGTACTGGACTGAGGTTACTAATTCTCAATCGTTCTGCATACAGAGAAAATCTAACGTGGGTGTCTGTGTGACCATACACAATTGTACACAATTTCTTCTTGATCGAACATAACTGCATTGCCTAGCTGATGCTAAATTTTGTTGGGCTAATATCTGAGTATCTTCTTCCTACTCCAACATCAGATTCTTGCCTAAATGTCAGATCTAGGAAATGAGATTAACCCAAAGTGTTATTCTCTATTCCTGAAGGATGATAGGACGTCTGTTTAGATTTCAACTACCTTCTAGGTTTAATGTTTGTTGTTGTTCTAGGACTGAAATAATGTATCTATTCCATTCAAACGTATGGAGGATAAACTAAAGTTTTTGCCTTAGAAAAAAACACTTTCTAAAAAGTATTACCTTGATTATTTGCTTTTAAAAATAATATTTGAAGAGATAATGCAATACCAGGGTAGATATCTCTTTTTAACATTTTTCTAGATAGGATTGATAATCATATTTTCTACAGTAGAAAATAATATGCTGCAACTAAACTAGAGCGCAATGCTTAACCACGAGAATAATAATAAAGTAACTGTCAGAAAAAAATATGAATCTTGGAAGCATGAAAACAACTCATTTCATTGTAGTAAATTTGTTAAGCTTCAGAAAATTTTCTAAGAGTTACTGGGCAGAAAGGTTAGGAACTAAATGGCATGAGCTGTATAAGGAAAGCCAGGAAAAATATAGAAAGTGATTTTTTTCTCGGCTTCAAGTTTGATGTACCCCTGCAGGTGAATACTAGTGGCTGAAGTCTGCACCTGGAGCTTGGAGAGTTCTTGCATGGATGGCTGCTCGATCTGTAACTTGTCACCACGCCTCTTTAATTCAATGATTCCTGCATCCAATTCTTTGAGTCCATCTTCAGCCTGTTGTATTGCCTATGTAGGATTCAAGATATTTTATTAAAACTCCTATGAACAATTCCCCCACAGAAGATGTGGTTATCATGTCTCATTCCGTGTTCCTCCTCTCCACATAAAACATTCTCAATATATACAAGAGGAATCATTTCAATAAAACAAACAAACCAAAAGCCATGGTTAGAGACTATATAGAAAAGAAAGGAAGGCCCCTTATTATAGTACAGAGCAGTTATCTTACAGATAATGAGGCAGGAGAAACTTAGGGTAGAGGGCTGGGAAATAGATGTCTTCCTTAAACAAAAAAGGGAGTTTTTGAAAAGCAACACCTAGAAAAAAAAAGAGCATGATTTAGGATATATTTTTTAAAAAACGATTTGCCTGAGATTTTCTAGGGGACCATGTTCTGCTGTCCTTGAAATATAGTTGTGAGCATCTTTGAAGAGAGATTCAGTGAGGCAATAAAAAATATGTTACAGCATGGTCAAGGAATCTGTGCTCCTTCTTGTGAAGTGGAAAATCAATCAGTCAACAAGTATTCAAGTGGTTGCTATTGCTAAGCCTTGTCTTCCCAGTGTGAGGTCTGTAGAAGCAGAACAAGATCTCATCCTGTCCTTCACGGAGCTGACGGTCTGGTTAGGAAGCCAAAGTAAACAGAAAAATAAAGCAAAGCTGAATATAAGTAAGTACTAAACTCGATAATGCAATTCATCCCCATTAGTGGAGATCAGAGAGGGGAGATACCAGACCTAGAATCCTGTAGCAGTCTAAGCAGGCGTTTGGACAAACAGCAACAGAGGTTGTCCCTGAAGGATGACAAAAACAAGACTCCAGATGGCAGATGAAACACATGTGTCCAATGTTCTCTTTCTTGAAAACCCCCTACAGCCAGAATGAATATTCTGTTTGTTTGTTTTTTGGCATATTTTCCCCCCATAAATCTAAAAGGACAAGGAAACAGAAAAGAAAACAATGCCAACGAAACGTTGGGAGCTAGAATTCAAAAGGATACATGATAATTGACTTAAGAAACTTGAGGAAGCTGAATCCTGAACCAGTGCAGGATCTCCACCAACCAATTCAGGGCAACAGAAATCTATGGAACTCTGGGTGAAGTGAGCTGGGGTGCTAAGTAAGGAGGGTTAGTGAAGAGTTGCTTTAAGGACAGTTAACCCACAGATATCCCTTCTTATTTTATACTCTCCCTTTTTCTTCCCAGATAATAGACTGAAAGTTTGTTTTCTGGAGAAGGTAAAACAGATGGAGGGGCACTGGACACAGCTGTGAGCTTGAGTGCTTGACTGAAAACAAGGGAGGAAATAACTAGATGCTCCCTGAATCCTGAATGTGGGACCCCCAAGTCTTCTCTCCCTGGAGCAAGAAGTGCTGCAGCCAGAGCTCTGGTCTCCAGACAGGAGAAGGAAAAAATATCTGAAACCACCAATAAGACAGGCCTAACAATTTGACAGAAGAATTCTTTAACAAATAAATGGTCCATAGAGACCATCCCGCAGTAACTCTTGAAATTGTCATGGTCCATCCACACACACAGTTCCCCTTCAGCTGTTCAGTCCTCCATCCTAAACCTAAACAAACAACAAAGGATTTCAATATGCCTTTTGATGACATGAAAGATGGGGACTAACAGAAGCAAACAAATAAAAGCAAGCTGGAGGAAAACAGATTACACAGGAAAAACAGAACTTCATTAAATACCAGAAAAAGTATAAATGATAATGTAGTCATTTAAAAAGTCAAAAAGACTGCTAAAAAAAAGATCATTCAGAGAACCAAAATGAGCTCTGGGAAAAGCAAATACATGACAGCAGAGATGCAAAACTCAGCATGAGAGTCTGGAGTTGAAATCGAGGAAGTTTCTCAGAAAGCAAGGCAGAAAGACGAAGAGAGAAAGGTCTCTTGGTGAGATAATTCAAGGATTGAACCAGAGAATCCAACATCTGACAAAAAAGAGTTCTCCAGAAAAGAAGACAGGTAAAATGGAGGAAAGAAACGTATTAAATAAATCATTGAAAATTTTCCAGAACAGAAAGATAAGAGCTGTCAAATCAGAAGAGCCTTTGAGCTCCCAGTCCAGTGGATAAAAATAGGTCCTGCCCAAGGCATGTGATTGTGAAATTTCAGGACACTGGGGACCTTTGGGAATTAGAATGTTTTCAGGTTCCTCAAGACAACACTGGGAGCTAGAAAACAATGGAGAAAAAGCCTTGAAACTCCAAAACAATACATACCCAACAAATGACATAAAAAGAGCAAAGCCGTCAATAAAGTGAGAGCATGGTATAGGAACATTTTCAGACACACATCTGGAAAAATACATTTATCATACACCCTTTCTCAGAAAGGACATGCACTAGCCGAACAAGGAAGCCATGCAGTAAAGAGAAAGACTTGGGACTCAAAGAGAGAAGATCCAACACAGGATCTCACGATGGTGGTGAAGGGAGATCCAAGAAGACAACCGTGCACCGAGCTTATGAGGCAAGAGAACTGCTCTGGATTGGAACAGCATGAATCAAGAGATGACTATATTGAGTGAGGTGTGTCTTCCCTATGCGCTCTGCTGTTACTGCCTTTTTAATCCAAGTTGAGTAGGCATGGAATTAGCATGTTAATTAGTTGCTTTCCATTTATTCAAAGAAGAAAATCTAATTGTTTATTTCTTTATCTGTGACAGTTAGTTATACAGGTCAAAAATTAGTAAAAACCGTTATTTGTAAATTAGTACATATTAGTAAAAATGTTACCTGTAAATTAGTAAAAAATGTTACATATCTTATAATTCATATTAGAAATTTAAGGCAAGATATTACTATAGTTTCTACAGTCCTTTCTGGAATCACACATACATTATAAGCCCAGGGGGAAAAAAGTTACCTTCATGTGGAAGATATGACAGGAAAAAAATGATTTGTAATTTGGTGGGGGGGAGGAGAATGAGAAATCTCTTTAAAGAGTAGATGAAATTATGGTCAAGAAAAATGCACAGTCATATGCAGTGGCTCACACCTGTAATACCAACGCTTTGGGAGGCTGAGGTGGGAGAACTGCTTAAGCCTAGGAGTTCAAGACCAGCCCAGGCAACAAAGTGAGACCCCCGTCTCCATATTACAAATATATACATACACATATATTTTTAAAATAATTAAATTAAAAGAAAAACACACACATATAATTTTGCAAACTATTTTGGGAGGTTTTTTTTAACACACACACACATATTATATGTCAGATGATTCTCTATAGTCTATCCATAGATTTGTGGGAAGTCCACTAAAATTAAATCAGAAAATTCTATTAAAATACATACTTTTCATAATTACTTAGCTTATGACACAGGAGGTATTCTAATGTCCCTCCCATTTCTTCTTTCCTTCCCATTTTCATGCCATCATGCCAGTTTGGGGTCTCATTCTTTCTCTTCAGTCTAGCTATATGAAGCCGTATGATAGATCTCTTGTTTCCTAACCCATGTACTGTCATGTAAACTATCCAGAAGCAAGATCTAGAACTGCCATTCATTTCACATGCAAACATCTCCTACGGCTAAACATCTCCTACGGCTTTCCATGGCCAGGGATCTCCCAGCTGAGTCTAAACACCCAAAAATGTGCACGATCTACCAGGATGAATCACTATACGTTTCATTTATATTCAACCACATTCATTTTCCATTTTTGTTGTAGCATGTCCACAAACAAAAATTGAAAATGAATGTGGCTGAATTTAATTGTGATTTATAACAAATAAATTGCTTATAATTTATAAATAAATACACAAACATGCTTTTTTTTTTTTTTTTTTAGCAAATGAGGCATGCAATCAATAAAGTGTACAGACTACTAGTTTACAAATAAAGTCCAAAGTCTCTGGTATACAACAGGCCCTACAAACTGCCTGAAATTTATACATCCAATCTTGTTTCTCCTCAATCACTTTCATTTACCTTACATTCAGCTAAAATAGGATTACTTGTGTTTCTCCCGTAAGTGCTCAGAATTCTCTAAAAATGTATGCCTTTGTTCTTGCTGTCCTCTTTACCTTGATGCCTTTCTTTCCTGTCATTGTGTGTCCAAACTCTCAAGTTCAGTTCAAATTTCCCTCTACAAAGCTTCCCTAATCCTATCCCTGCTGGAGGCCAGAAGGGTCTGAGTATTCACAATGTTTTATCAGTACCTCCCCCAGGACAGTGTGACTTTCTGCCCTGTGTCATTCAGGATCATGTCTAATCTCATTGTTGGGTGGCAGACTCCCTCAGGTCAGCATCTGTCATGAATACCTTTTCCCAGCTCACATTTCCTAGTTTTCTGCAGATGTAAATGACAGAGTCAATGTCACCTGGTATGTTATTCAAACCCAGTACTCGAAAACAAAAATACTACAAACAAAAATGCTACTGAGCCATTAATCTTTCATAGAATATTTAAAATTTCATAGTCAGTCACATCTTCTCTATGCATTTGCTCTTCTAGGAAAAGGCATCTGTAAATACCTCTATTTGTTCTGCTACGGGCTGTTCAAACACATTTGCCAGTTTCTGCAGAATGATGTATTTGTTGTCAGCCAGTGATGTAAACAGCACTTTCAGATCATTCTAAGGAGGAAGGCAACAGGAAGACTCAAAATGAGTAACAGGCAATTCAAAATACTTGTAAACATAACACACATTCTTAGAAATAATACAGAGGCATAAAAATTTAATTTACAGGAGAAACAATACTGTGCTATGGGAAAGTAAAAGGAACTGGTAACAATTTACTTATGTGCTAGAACTGACTCCTGAAGAATCTATTACCCAAAGTATTTTCTACATAGTACAAATGAAGTTGAAGCGTACATGTAAAAAGCAATACTTGTCACCCTAATCTCATTACATCTGAAATAAATGAGCACATTCAAACACTTCACAGAAATATTATGTTAATGGCTCTTATCTGGAGAAATAACCTATAGGTGTTATCCTGATTTGGAAATAATATGATTCTTAAGAATCATACCATTTCCATTTTGTTCTCTCTTCTCTCCTCCCTCAGTTTCTTCTTCTGTCTTTGGAGAATTTGCACAAGCTCTAAAAAAGCCATTCAGAAATTTAAAAAATAAATATCATCCATGATGACCAAAAACATGTGAAGAGACAACACAGAAATATCTTGGTAGGTATTTTGTTCAAAAATATTACTCATTTAAATCTCCAAATATATTTATATTGATTTAGATTTGTACAAAAAGGAGATAACTATTAGAATTTTGGGGGAATAATAAATTAGCAGAATATTTAAATTATAAAAAAAAATTGGCCAGGTGCAGTGGTTCATCTCTGTAATACCAGAATTTTGGGTGTCTGAGGCAGATCACTTGAGGCCACGAGTTCAAGACCAGCCTGGGCAACAAAGTGCACCTGGCATCCACAAAAAGATTTTTTTTAAAAAGGTAGACACAGTGGCATGCCTGTAGTCCTATCTATCCAGGAAGCTGAAGTGGAAGGATCCCCTGAGTAAAGGAGTTTGAGGTTGCAGTTAGCTCTGATCATGCCACTACACACCAGCCTGGGTGACAGAGTGAGACCCTATCTCAAAAAAAAAAAAAATTACCAAAATATTTAATTTTTTTCTCTGAATATCAACAAATAAATTCTATTCATAATAGCAAATATATATTCAACAGAGGTTGAAGCTCCACTCATGACATCTTCACCAGGGGCTGATCGTGCAACATGCAAACATTCCGACTGTCTAATGAGTAGAAGGATAATCGTACCAAGGAAGAAAAACATCTATAAGGACATGTGAAGGCTTTATCATGCAAAATGCAGAGCTAAAAAGCAAAATAATGGGTGCATTATAAACTTAAAAATATAAAATTAAAAATATAGTGCTGAACATGAGAACTAGAATAGTTGACACTAACCAAAACTCAACGCAATCTGCAAGCCTAGTGGCCTAAATACAAAATATGAAATGATAATAACAGCCCTGAAAAAATGCTAGAAACAATAGTTTTACATACGAGTTACTAGGCCTGTATCATTCAACTGTGTTCAGGGTAAGGTCATGTGGGCCATTAAAACCATCACATATTTATCTGTTTTTGGTGTTTTTCTTCTTGTGTGTGTGTGTGTGTGTGTGTGTGTGAGTGTGTCTGTGTCTGTGTGTGACAGAGTTTTGCTCTTGTGGCCTAGGCTGGAGTGCAATGGTGTGATCTTGGCTCACTGCAACTTCCGCCTCCTGGGCTCAAGCGATTCTAGTGCCTCAGCCTCCTGAGTAGTTGGGATTACAGGCGCTGACTACCATGCTTGACTAATTTTTATTTACTTTTGTATTTTTAGTAGAGAGGGGTTTCACCATGTTGGCCAGGCCGGTCTTGAACTCCTGACCTCAGGTGATCCACCTGCCCGGTCTCCCAAAGTGCCAGGATTACAGGCATAAGCCACCACGCCCAACCATATTTATCTGTTTTTAAGCCTAGTAAAAGATGTGCATTCATCTGAACAGAAGCCTGCATTATCTATATATGTATGTATAAGGACATTGGTCCATTTAATTTAAATGAGTGCCTCCCAGGTTCAAGCAATTCTTCTGCCTCACCCTCCCAAGTAGCTGGGACTATAGGCGCACACTGCCATACTTGGCTAATTTTCTGTATTTTAGTATAGACTGGGTTTCACTGTGCTGCCCAGCTGGTTGCAAACTCCTGAGCTCAGGCAATCCACCCACCTCAGCCTCCTAAAGTGCTGAGATTACAGGCATGAGCTCCTGTCCCATTTTTGTTTTCAATGGCATACTTTCTCTCTTAACTATGTGCTACTCAGGGTAATAGGAAACACAGAGTTGACATTTCTGGAAGTCAGACTAATTATTGGGAGAGACTAGTCAAGAAGATAGTAAAGCAGAGAATATGACTGATTTTAAAATAAAAACTTCATGAGGTGCGAGTAAATCACACGGATATTGATATTTTCTTAAAAATAAAAATGCAAAGAATGTAACTTTTTTGTATTATTACACTTGTGATATGACAGGACAATTAAGGTATCTCTATATTACACACATAAAATACATCAATTTTTTTCCTTACAGTCACTGGAATTATTGGCAGGGCAAAAAGGGGCAGCAGTCTAGCCATTGAGAAACAGATTTGTAGAAAGTTTCAAGCTTTAAAATCAGTTGTCCAGGCACAGTGCCTCACATCTGTAATCCCAGCACTTTGGAAGGTGGAGGCCAAGATTGCCCCATTGCACTCCAGCCTGGGCAACAAGAGCAAAATCCCCTCTTAAATAAATAAATAAATAAATAATAAAATAAATAAAATCAGTTGCATTGCCTCACTTGTTCATTAAAGAATTCTTTCAGGCCGGGCGTGGTGGCTTATGCCTGTAATCCCAGCATTTTGGGAAGTCGAGGTGGGCGGATCACAAGGTCACGAGTTCAAGACCAGCCTGGCCAATATGGTGAAACCCTGTCTCTACAAAAAAAATACAAAAAATTAGCCCAGCGTGGTAGCGCATGCCTGTAATCCCAGCTACTTAGGAGGCTGAGGCAGGAGAATCGCTGGAACCTGGGAAGCAGGGGTTGCACTGAGCCAAGATCACACCACTGCACTCCAGCCCGGGCGACAGAGGGAGACTCCGTCTCAAAAAAAAAAAAAAAAAAAAGAATTATTTCATTCATTTTCCAATTTTTAAAATAATTTGAAATATACAATTATATATTTGGGGAATTTATTTGAGGTTACATCCATGGGTAAAATTTTTAAGAATACAGAGTGGTTCATAATTGTCTTTCTTGTGATTCCATATATGTAACATACATCTACATAACTTCTGTGCATCCTTCCAAATAGTCTTTTTGGTATAGAATAATGTTAGCAGTCTGGCAAAAGCTAATCCTCAAAGATTAAATGCAGAATGAAAGCATGCCCTTCCAGTAACTGCTGAGCAGTGACAGCATACCAGGTGTCTCGTGCAAAGTAAAAAAAGGAAAAAATAAAGGTTTGTGACTTGACCTTTAATTATGTTAACATTGGAAACTTTCTCTCAATTAAATTGGAACACAAATACTTTGAAATGTCTTTTGGTTCGTGAGCTGGCCACCAACACATAGAAACTTGTTGGCAGAAGAAAAATAGAGAACGTGATTTAAAGCGAATTCCATGATTCCATGTTCTTCTCTTAGATCCTTAAAACAAAATAAGTTCCAGAGCATTCATGCCTAATTCGTATTTTACTGTGCCTGGTGATAATGACTAATAAAATTTAAAAGTATGAAAGTACTAAAGATACCAAATGCAATTCACAAAAAAATATGGGAAATGAGAGCAAGAGGGACTGCTGAGGAATTTGGGGATTCTGACTTGAGCATCTGAGGGGCAGTAACTGTGCCACTGACTCACAGACAAGACTGGGGTTGCTGGTGGCGCCATTAACTGGCAAAGGATATTGGATACAATTTAAGAGATTGAGCTAGGCGCGGTGGTTCACACCTGTAATCCCAGCACTTTGGGAGGCCAAGGTGGGCGGATCACTTGAGGTCAGGAGATTGAGAGCATCCTGGCCAACATGGCAAAACCCCATCTCTACCAAAATATATATATAAAAAAAGAGAAAAACTAGCTGGGCATGGTGGCATGTGCCTTTAGTCCCAACTACTCAGGAGGCTGAGGCAGGAGAATCGCTGAACCCAGGAGGTGGAGGTTGCAGTGAGCCGAGATCTCACGTCACTGCACTGTAGCCTGGCGACAGAGCTAGACTCTGTCTCAAAAAAAAAAAAAAAAAGACTGTTTCAAAAAAAAAGACTCTGATGAAGGCCCACATTCTCCGTCTCTCCTGCGATCACCCTAATATGATAAAATACAAAAAATATTTTTTGAGTAAAATCCTGCCTCTAGTTTTTAATGGTTGAGTAACACCAAAGTATTTTAATCTTTCTCTTGATTTTTGATCCTGTATCTCTTATAATACTACTGTGAATAGTAATAACAGTAACAAAACTTGCTGAGTGCTTACTATGTATCAGGCACTGTTCAGAGTATTTTAAACACATCTTAACTCATTTCATCCTCACCACAGTCTATGAGGCAATTAATATGAGTATGATTTGATAGTTGAGGACACCAAGGTTCAGGGAAGTCAAGCTGCTAAAGTTATACAGCTATAAGTGACAAAGCCAGAATTCAAACCCAGACTGTTAGCTTTGGAGACTACATTTTCAATTTTTACTGCTCTGACTTTGCAAAATTAATATTAGAACAATGTTTGCAGGATGTTGCAAAAAATATTGGAAAATATTTTGTGAATAAAAAAATGAAACTCAATGTTTGTGAAAGTTTTACTCCGTGGTTTTAAGAATGTAGACTGCCAGAAGGGAGTGGAAATTTGTCCTCTAAATGAATGTCTAGAAAATTCCATGTTTCTTGGCTAATGCTACATTTATTTGACACTTTGTAGAATTTTTTTTTTTCAAATCAAAATTCTACACCAAACTCTTGGCCCTAATGACATGTCTCTATTTTATAAATCTTCTATGTTGTTTAAAAATAACATTCAATTAACACTTAAGTATTCCCAAAAAGTATTTTTTATTAGGAATGAAAAATCAGCACTAAAAGTTTATCAGCAGCTTTTGCATTTGTTCCAGTATATCGTCATAGGTTCTAAGCACGCAATAAGAATTCTAAGATGGGGGCCAGGTGCAGTGGCTCACTCCTGTAATCCTAGCACTTTGGGAGGCCGAGGCCAGCAGATTACCTGCAGTTGGGAGTTCAAGACCAACCTGGCCAACATCGTGAAACCCCACCTCTACTAAAAATACAAAAAATTAGCCAGGTACAGTGATGCGCACTTGTAATCCCAGCTACTCTGGAGGCTGAGGCAGGAGAATCACTTGAACCCGGGAGGCGGAGGTTGCGGTGAGCTAAGATCATGCCACTGCACTCTAGCCTAGGCTACAGAGTGAGACTCTGTCTCAAAAAAAAAAAAAAAAAAAGAATTTGGAGAAAATGTTGGAATATAGAAAGGGGCATAGACGCTGGTACCTACGGGTCGTTGTAAGTGGCTGGGGTCGAACGACTTCTACCGGGGTTAAAATGTGTTA
>CAUYLG010061544.1:0-12215 GCA_963573385.1 Cacajao melanocephalus | reverse complement strand
TATAGGAAAACATTCAGTCTTTCTTCATCAAGTGTAATGTTATCTCTAGACCTTTGTAAATGCTGTTTATCAAGTTGAGGAAGTGTCTATTTGTAGTTTGCTGAGTGTTTATCATGAATGGATGAAATATATATATATATACATATATATGTATACATATATACATATATACATATATATGTATACATATATACATATATACATATGTATATATGTATATATGTATATACTATTCACTCTTTTTACTGGCCGAGTAGTATTGATCTTTTTTCCTTACTGTATATGTATAAAATGTATAAAAGGCTGATGTATATATATCATATATATATACATATGTATATACATATGTACGCATATGTACATATGTGTACACATATGTACGCATATGTACATATGTGTACACATATGTACATGTGTACATATGTATACATATACATATGTATATATATATGATATATATACATCAGCCTTTTATACATTTTATACATGTACAGTAAGGAAAAAAGATCAATACTACTCGGCCATTAAAAGATTGAATAGTATTCCGTCATGTATATGATATATACATGTATATGATATATACATGACGGAATACTCCTCAGCCATTAAAAGGAATGAATTAACAGCATTTGCAGTGATCTGGATGAGACTGGAGCCTGTTATTCTAAGTGCTGTAACTCAGGAATGGAAAACCAAACATTTTATGTCCTCACTGATATGTGGGAGCTAAGCTATGAGGATGCAAAGGCATAAGAATGATTCAATGGACTTTGGGGACTTGGGAGAAAGAGTGGGAGGGCAGGGAGGAATAAAAGGCTGCAAATATGGTGCAGTTTATACATGGGTGATGGGTGCACCAAAATCTCACAAATCACCACTAAGAACCTACTCATGAAACCAAATACCACCTATACCCCAATAACTATGGAAAAATATATGAAAAATATATGAAAAATATATGGAAAAATATATGGAAAAAATAACTATGGAAAAAATATATGAAAAAATGTTCTACATCACTAATTATCAGGGAAATGCAAGTCAAAACTACAGTGAGGTATCATGTCACCCAAGTAAGGATGGCTTTTATCAAAAAGACCAAAAAAAATGCTGGTAAGTATATGGAGAAAATGCAACTCTTATATGCCATTGGTGGGAGTGTGAGCTGGTACAGCCACTATGGGAAACAGTATGGAGGCTCCTCAAAAAACTACAAATAGAACTACCAAATAGTCCTACAAATAGAACTACCATATGCTTCAGCAACCCCACTACTGGGAATTTATCCAAAGAAAAGGAACTCAGTACTTTTGAGATATCTGCACCCCCATGTTTATTGCAGCACTATTCCCAATAGCTAAAATATGGAATTAACCTAGGTGTCCAACGCAAATGAATGAAGAAAATGTATGGTATATATACACAATGGAATACTGTTCAGCCATAAAGAGGAATGAAATACTGTCATTTGCAGCAATAAGTGTGGAAAGGGAGAACATTATGTTAAGTGAAATAAGCCCAGAAAAGAAGGTTAAACACAACCTGGTCTCATATGTGGAAGCTAAAAAAAAAATGTTGATTTCATAGAAGTAAAAAGAACAGAGGATACCAGAGCCTGGAAAGGGGAAGGGGAAGGAGGGATAAGGAGGGATTGGTAAAAGGACAGCCAGATAGGAAGAATAGATTCTAGCATCTTCAGCATTGTAGGATGACTGTAGTTAACAGTGATACTACCGATAGTGTCAATAGCTAGAAGGAGGAGACAGAATGTTCCCAACACGAAGAAATAATAAATATTTGACCTAACAGATATGCTGATGATTACCCTGATGTGACCACTATACATTATAGATATCAAAATATCACTATAAATATGTATAATTATTATGTCAACCAAAACATTTTTAATAAAATGGAAAAGAAAAAAAACATCATAGAGAAGAAAGGCTACCTGCCTGCATAGGTTTTCACTGCAAATGAAGGTGGCCTATCTGATTCTCATTTCTGCATACTGGAATGTGGCAGCAGCCCCTACCGGTGACTGAGTTCTCATCATAATGGCAGCAAACATGGTTTTGAAAGCTGATATTTTTAAAGGCAGGTGTGACCCAGCAGCCTATGCTGGACAATCACTTTTATTTCTTACACTGCTCATGGGATCAGTCTGACTGGTAACTTGCACAAATAGCACAGGCCAGAAAGCCAACCTGCCCACTTCCATGTCACAACTTGATGTTCTATTGAAACCAAAACACAAAGCTTAGCTGAAAAACACACGTCTACTATGCTGAGCAACTGTGTTGAATGTCTACTCCGTTGGGTGACGCTAGCATTCTTGATTTGTTCTGTTTTATTGTTGCTGTCATTTTGTTTTGTGTTTTAGTGGACAGACCTCTCCTCTGAGGCATCCTTTACTTCTTCTCTGGTGGAAGCCAAAACCGTTGGTCTTTCACGTGCCTTTCTAATTGTTTTTAACCCCACTGTGATCTAACCAGTGGCTGTCAGAGGAGCTGGAGGAGATGTGAATCACTGACTGAGTCTCCAACAGGTTGGAGTTGAGGAGAGAGGGAGACTTGGGTTTTAGAGTAGACCATTGTTGAATTGCGGGGTAATCTTTGAAGCTGTGCCCAGATTCTATACAATGGTGCATTTTGAAGATAGGAAAAACAAATAAGGAAGAAATGAATAAACCAAAAGAGATAGTATCAGTGCCCTGGGGCTTGATTAAAACAACAATAGGACAAGCAGGAACTCTGGTAACTCCCAGACTGGGAAGCCAGTTAGGGATTTAGGGCTGTTTTTGCTTGTCTTTTAATTTAGCATGACAAACTAAAAGAATCTTAGAGTATTTGAGTTCATTTTTCCTGTCCTTAATTCTCTTTTATTGGTTTCTGCTTCAACTTTACCTTTAGTTCAGTTTTATTTGATGAGAAATGGTTTTGGAATTTTGGCTCAGAAATGGAGGGATTCTTTACGTATTTTTTCCTGGATAAAATAAAATCACCGAATGTCTGACCCCAGTTCTACTGTTTGAGATCTTTCATGCTACTCTAATTCCTTCTCACATGGGGTTTGAAATCCTGAATTGGAAACTGTCATTTCCCGACCAGCTCTTTGGTCACCTATTTTATAAACTCCCTGAAACCAAAACACATTTGTCTACCCTTCCTTGAGGTTAACAGTTGATTTAACTGTGTCTCCTAGGAAGGCCCTTTCACTAGCTATCCTGGTTGGCAGCGTTTCCTCTTTCTCTTGGGCCCATGTTTCCTCATCGGAGATAACAAATGCCCTGTTTTCCCCTCTTCCCCATACACAGAGCGCTGAGAAGTTTAACAACCCACAGCTCTTCACTCTGCTTCCAGTTATTCCTCCAGCATTGCCTCATGTGTGCATGCATTCATGTGTACGTGCGTGCGTGCGTGTGTCTGGTGTAGGGAGGTGGCCACCAGAAAGATATCATTGCTTTTGCTCTTCAAGACCTTACAACTTAATGGGGTACATAGGATGGCCACATTAAAGCAGACAAATAGGAAAAAGCTGAAATAGGAGAATAAGAAAAAGTATAGCAACAACAAGAATTTGTTGAATGATTCTTAATTAATTGTCAGACACTATCCTAAGCACATTGTGTGCAATATCCTATTTAATTCTCTCTACAGTCTTACAAGTTTGGGGGACTATGATTAGTTCCATTTTATAGATAAGACAATGAAGGCTCTGAAGTGTTAAGTGACTTGGCCCAAATTGCACAGCTACTGCATACAGGTGACTTCTGGTTCTGCGGCCTGAGCTTGTAACCATGGCCATGCCCTTGCTGTGGGTGCAATAGACTCTCAGAGCAGGTACAAGTCAGGAGGAGCTACGTGAGTCCGAGGTTGCACAGCTGATCTGGGCTTTGAGAGATTTACAGAGTTCAGTTCAAAGGAAGGGCATTTCAGGAGGCAAGCGGGAGGATGGAGTGAGCGCTTAATAAAGAGGAATAAATAGCAAATGGCAGGAAAGTTTGGGTCAGGGGCTTGGGCACAGAAGGTGGGCGCAAAATATGGGACTCGATGTGGCAGGCTGCAGGTAGGCTCCAAGCCTGAGAGACGATGTGGACTGTGGACTTTGGCTCAGGTGTGGCTCAGGAGGTACTGGCGCTGACCTGCAGGTTCCGTCGTGGGCTGGGCTGGTGTCTGCAGGATGAAGCAACGGGGAGTCCCCCAGTTTATTCCAATTTTGGGTTTAGTTCCTCTTTCTGAAATTCCTTTTCTTTTATGGTTACTTTAATACTGTTCACTTTTGTGAGTAATGACTTTGAAATCATGACTCGGAAAGGTCAGAGAAGCAGACATACAGAGACCAATAATCACCAGCAGGGCTGGGGACGGATTCAATAGGAAGGGGAAAAAAAACCAAAGGCTTCCCCAAAAGTCAGCTCTGGGTGTCTGGAAGTGTGGTTTTGCTGACAGAATTAGGACAAGCAGCCAGTCTGGGGGAGGATGACCTCAGTTTTGGATAAGTTAAGTCTGAGGTGACATCAGAGAGCCTGTGGAGCAGTCTAGTCGGCAGCCTGGGGTACAGTGAGAGGTCAAGGCCAAGAGAACAGGCTTGTTATTTTATTTCTCTTTATTTCCAAGAAGTTCCACATGGCCACTCCCATACCCTACCTTTTATTCTCCTTTTTATGGCTATTAGATTTTTCCAGAACTATCCAGACACTTCCACAATCCCAGCACCCTTCTAGTCCAGCCTACACAGCCCTGTCTCCATCACAGGCTTGGTAAAACTGCCCCCATGGAAAGTATTGCTGATTCCTCACCAGAGTGTCTGTCTGCAGCAACTGCAGACTCCCAGGTGCTTGGAGAACGTGGCTCATTACGCAGGGGCTGTCCAGGCCCTGCTGTCTGTGCAGAGGGGACTCTTGACTTCACTGAGGTCTGTGACATGCTCTCTCCCATCAGGGGCAGCTGCCAAAACCCAAGCAGAAATCTACAGTGACAGTTTCCATTCGCAGATAATATTGTATGTGTGGCTGGCTGCGGACTGGAAATGTGGATCCTGTCAGTACCACTGAACTCACTTGCAAAACACGGCTGCAACGTGTTACACACAGGCACCATGGCCAGAGGCCGGGACCCAGGCCCTGCGGCGGTGGGAGCTGTGAATGCACTGACTGAACATGGGCCCTGTCAGAAACACTTCATCCATCAGTGCACAGCCCACTGGGGCCCGCAGGACTCCATGAAAGTCATTGGGCCCTGAGACACCATGAATACACTTCCTGTGTTCCAAGGTCACTCACTGCCCCTCCAGTCCCTGCAAAGGCTGTGATTCCACCTCTGAAGATGGGTTAGAGAAACCTGGCATTAAACAAAGGAGAGTCCACTGCTTCAGACTGAACTCCTGCATGAGGCCACAACAGACCAGACCAAACCAAAATGGAGTCTCTCATGCCAAATGCCACATCATCAAACTGAAACTTGAAGGAAGCAGGGAGAGCCCAAAACAGACCAATTTTTTCTGAAATCAGGAGATTCCAGTCTACTGAGTTAGCATGATAAGGAAGTTAGGTTCTCCAAACCTTCCAAAACAAGTATCCTTATATTAACCAGTCAGTTTTTTCCTTCTGTTTTCCTGTTCCCACCTTACCAAAAGCACTGTTCTGCCCTTACCCAGTGAGATCGCTCATTCTGTTTAATACAACAAAGGCTGCCCTGGTTCGTGAATCATGCGTAAAAGCCAATGAGATCTACAGCTACATGGGTTGTAATTTTGTCAACAGGCAGGTTTTATGTGACCTGGGGTTAGAGGTGAGAGCAGGTACGAGCTCTGTGGGTGAGGCCCTGCAGATCAGGGTATGGAGGAGGCTGTGCAGCTTTATGGAGCCATGCAACAGTGGTGCAGGCTGCTGGGTTCCTCTAACCACAACAGGACAACAGGACTCTGAAGCTGGAGGCAGCCTCAGAGGCATCTCATCTAGCCCTCTCCTTGTAAAGGTAAAACATGGAGCTCAGAAGGGATCTGTCTTATCCCTTTAAGAGTAGCAGAAAGAACTCTCACCCAAATCCTGGGATCCCTCCACTACTCCCTAACCCCCTTTTCAAATGCGTTTCAAAAGAGTGGGGAAGTAAGGCTAATATTAAGAATTTGTCACAGGTTATATATAACTGCTTTATGAAACAGAACTTCAGGGTGGGGCAGCAGCAATGTCACCCTCCCCTTCTCACAGTGCCACGACTCCTCCTGCCAGATTAGTTACAAATACAGGTCCTAGTTTTTCTTTTTTTCTTTCTTTCTTCTTTTTTTGATTAGGGGAAGCAAGAATTCAGGCAGTGGTCCAAGGCTAGGTGGTGTCTGCCCTCTTCAAGGCCACAGCATGGCTCCAGGATAGAAAAATCTTGGTTCCTTTATACGTACCCCTCTGGTTATTTTTCTTTTCATCTAAAAAATCACACTATTAGCCAGATGTGGTGGTGAAGAGGGAGCGGCCACAAATAGACCTCTCGAACACCGAATAGGGAAGGAAGTAGTGATTTATTTGGCCGGGAGCTGTGGCAGGTGAAAACACCTTAACAACCAAGCTCCCTGACAAAGAAAATCTTTGCCCTTTTAAAGGCTTACAATTTTAGAAATTACATGTGAAAGCGTCTTGATCCACGAAGTAGGCTTGGGGTACATGACTTACTTGGGGGTTTGATTGTGTTTAAGTAAAAACAATGCTTCTGGAAAGATTTCTCCATACCATGCCTGTGATCTATAGGAGTGCAATTAAGGGTGGTGCTTGGTCTGCCAGCCTTTACTTCTCCTATTGAAATGCCATGTAGAAGTCTAGGAGGAAGTGGTCTTAGAAGCTTAAAAGGATTAAGGGTCTCCTTCCTCAGTGGCACTTGCCTGTAGTCCCAGCAACTCAGGAGGCTGAGGTGGGAGGATCTCTTAAGCCCAGGAGGTCGAGGCTGCAGTGAGCTATGATCATGCCACTGCACTCCACCTGGGCGACAAAGCAAGACCCCTTCCTTAAAATATAAATAAGTAAATAAAATCATAGTGGTAGGTTCTGTGACTTCAGCTGTCCTCCCAAGCCCTCAAATTGTATTATTTCATAAAATCAAAGTGGCTTTAGTCTTCCTGGGAAGTCCTTATCCACACAGATTTTACACGTGGTAATACTCAGAGCTGGCACTGGTGGACAGTACAGACACTGAGCCCTTCTAGAAATCAGCCTGGCAATGTGCATAAAGAAATTTAAAATGCCACCTGTCTTTTTACTTTCTACGAGTCTATCCTGGGGAAATAATCTGAAGTGCAATCCAGATATATTTATATTTATTATTATAACATTTAGAGAAACAGAGAATTACAAACTATTTCCAATGTAATTTCCAATTGCAAACAATGTCCAATTCAGGGCAGTGGTTAAATCTAGTCATATGCAGTTATTTAAACTGTGTTGTCAGAGAATATTTCTAAGAAAAATATTCATAGTATGTTACATGTTAATAAAATATATAAAGGAAAATTTACAGTAGTCCTTAGTTTTAGGAAAAGAGGTCTACAATTTATATATGAATTTTTAAAAACTAGAAATAAAAGAAAATGCTGACAGTGGACATAGGAATCAGAGATGATTTTTTTTAAGTTCTCCACAATTTTTAAGTTTTCTCTAAAGAATATGTATGTCTTTTATACTCATAAAATAAATAATAGGACAAAAATTACTCACTAGGACTTCTGCTTCCAGGAAGCTACAGTCATCCACTTTTCCCTAAGTCATCCACTTTTCCACCCTCTAAGTGCAACTGAAGACCATGCACATTATCTACAAAACAAATACACGCAGACTCTGAAAGATGAAGAAGGCAGACCAGCTGGGGACATGACGGCCTAAGGCATAACACAGTGGTGAGTTCCCTGGGTTATCTTTTTGTCTCATATATCCCTGTCTTGGAGCTGAAGAACGCAGAAACCCAGGCACAGGAAAAAAAAAAAAAGCCCCAACAAAGCCTGCTCTCTCTAACTAAAGGACTAGGAAAAGGGCAGATTATCAAGGCAGGATGCTTTTAGACAATGACTGCTCTATTCCAGGCAAACAGCACAGAAAAAACTTTGCCCCTCTCCAACACAAATAAAGGCCCAATGGGATGCCCAGACTTTCACTCTTGCAAAGCTGCAATAAGCCTTAACCCCCCACTGGGGTGGTGTCAGAGAAAACTGAGTGAGAAGCTGGGACTTTCATCCACAATAGTGAGTAATGAGCCTCCTGCCTCTCCCCCTTCTCATAATGTCATTGGATATCATATGGAGAACTTGGATTCCTGCCCCCATTAATCAGTAATAAGTAGTGCTCCTCTCTTTTCCTTGTTGGAGCATTGCCACAGAAAGCCAGTGAAACAGAATGTTTAAATAAGATCCAGGGTTTTAGGCCAGGCAAGGTGGCTCATGCCTGTAATCCCAGTACTTTGGGAGGCCAAGGTGGGCAGATCACCTGAGGTTGGGAGTTCGAGACCAGCCAGATTAACATGGAGAAACCCCATCTCTCCTAAAAATATAAAATTAGCTGGGTGTGGTGGCACATGCCTGTAATCCCAGCTATTTGAGAAGCTGAGGCAGGAGAATCACTTGAATTTGGTAGATTCGGTAAGCTTATATCATGCAATTGCACTCCAGCCTGGGCAAAAACAGCAAAACTACGTAAAAAAAAAAAAAAAAAATCCAAGGTTTTATAACATATGCCCAAAAATGTCTAGGCTTCAATAAAAAAAAAATCACTCATCATACTAAAAACTAGGAAAATCACAAACTGAATGAAAAAAGACAATCCATAGATGCCCACACCATGTTTGGAAAAATATTAGAATTATCTGGAAAAGCTTTTAAAGCAGCCATGACAAAAAAAAAAAAATGCTTCAACAGCAAATATAAACAAATTTGAAATGAATGAAAAAAAGAGTTTCAGAAGAGAAATAGAAAGTTTACACAAAAATGAAGTCATAAAGAAGAACCAAATGGAAATTTGAAGGTTGAAATAATATAATAACCAAAAATTAAAAACTCAGTGAATGGGCTCAACACCAGAACAGAGGAGACAAAGAAAAATATCAGTAGTTGAAGTTAGAACAGAAGTTCCCTAATCTGAACAGCTAAAAGAAAATAAACTGGAAAAAAAATAAACAGAGGCTCACAAACCTGGAGGACTATAATAAAAGATCTAACACTAAAGTCATCAGAGTCCCACAAGGCGAAGACAAAGAAAGTGGTGCTGAAAAAGTACTTGAAGAAATAATGGCTCAAGATTCCCCAAATGTAACAAAAGACATAAACCAACAGATTCACAAAGTCAAGCAAACCCTTAACTGGATATACCTGAAGGAATCCACACCAAGACACATCATGTCAACTTCCTAAAAACTACACAAAACAAAAATCTTAAAAGCAGCAAGAGAGGAGTGACACCTTGCCCATAGAGGAAAAGTAATTCAAATGTCAGCAGATTTTTCACCAGAAACCATGGATGCCAGAAGGAAGTGGCACAACATTTTTCAAGGGCTGAAACAGAAGAACTGTTAGCCCAGAATATTATTACTGATTAAAGTGTTATGGTATGAAGGAAAAATTAAGATATTTTCAGACAAAGAAAAATAAAGATAATTTGCTGCCATCAGACCTGCTCTAAAAGAATGGCTAAAGAATATTCTCCAACAAGTAAGGAAATCATTTTTAAAAAGTCCTGAAATATTGGAAAGGAAGAAAGAACAATGGAAAGAGAAAAATATAAATAAAATACATTTTCTTCTCTTGAGTTTTCTAAATTATGTTTGATGACTGATGTAGTTTTTAGAAGAAACATTTAAGACAGTTATCCTATAAATGGGGGAGGATAAAAGGACATAAGGAAAGTAAAATTTCTGCACTTTACTTTAACTGGCAATATGTAGACCAGTAGACTGTGACGTTATAGATATATAATCTAACGTCTAGAGTAATCACCAAAAGAGCTAAACAAAGAGATACATTCAAAAATATGATAGATTAATCAAAATGGAATTCTAAAAAATGTTCAAGTAACCCCACAGGAAAGTAGAAAAAAAAATAAAGAAATGAAAAACAGAAAACAAAAACAGAAATACACTTAAGCCCTAACATAGCAAAAATTACACTAAATGTAAAAGCCTAAATACAGCAATTAAAAGACACAGATTGGCAGATTGAGTTTTAAAAATTGCTATGTGTGCTGCCTAAAAGAAACTCACTTCAACTGTAACAATAGAGGCAGATTAAAATGAAAATGGTAGAAAATATATATAAATATCAATCAAAGGAAATCACTAGTAGCTGTATATTAGTATCAGATAAAGTAGACATCAAAGAAAATTACCAGAAACAGAGATATCATATAATGATCAAAAGCTCAGTCCATTAAGAAGACATAGCTATCCTAAGGTATGCACCAAACAACAGAGATATATGTGAAACATGAAGGAAAAATAAATAGAATGAAGACAAATAGAAAAATCTGTAACTGTAATTGGAAACTTTCACAATACTTTTTTCAACAATTGACAGATATAACAAGACAGAAAATTGGCAAGGGTACAGAAAACCTCAGCAATGTCATCAATCGAAAAGATTGAATCAACATTTACATTCTGCCCCCTAAAAGCACAATACACATTTTCCTCAAGCATCCACAGAAATATGCCAAGATAGACTATATCCTGGGCTATATAAAACAAATCTCAAAAAATTTTAAGTATTTTAAATTGTACAGAGTGTACTTCTGACTAAAATGAAATCAAATTATAAATTAGTAACAGAAAGATAACAGGAAAATCTCCAAACATTTCAAAACTAGAAAACACACTTCTAAATAACCTTAAATAACAGAGGAAATATCTGGGGAATTTAAAATATATATTAAACTGAATGAAAGTGAAAATACAATGTAAAAATATTTACAGAATACAACTAAAATAATGCTGACAGGGAAATGTACATGACTAAGTGCTTAAATTAGAACAGAGAAAAAGTCTCAAATCAATAGTCTAATCTCCCACCACAGGAATCTAGAAGAGAAAAATTAACACAAAACCGGGGGGGAAAAAAGAAATAATAAACATAAGAGTATCAATTAATAAAATCGAAAAGAAAAAAGAGAAAATCAATGAAACCAAATGATGGTTCTTTGAAATGTTCGATAAAATTCACAAGCCAGTATGAGGACTGACAAAGACAAAAGAGAGCGTACACAACTTGGGCAATGCCAGAAACGGCATAAATGATTACTAGAGAACTTACAGATATCAAAAGGATAATGAGGTAATACTAAAATAAATAAACTTGGCAACTTAAACGAATGGACCAACTTACTGAAAAGCACAAACTACCTACCACCCCTCACTCAAATAAATAGATCATTAAATACCCATGTAACTATGAAGGAATTTAATTAATGATTTTAAAACACCCCAAAGAAAACATCTCAAGGCCTAGATGGTTTTGCTGAAAAATTGCACCAAATGTTTAAAGAATTAACACTAACTCTATGCAATCCCTTCCAAAAAAGAAGAAAAGGGAATACTTTTCTATTCATCTTATGAAGCTAATATTTTTCTGATACAAAAACCAGGAAAAGACTATAAAAAAAGAAAAATACAGATCCATACAGATGCCAAAAATCTTATCAAAATATTAGCAAATAGAATTTGGCAACATATAAAAATATATGCGATGATCAAGCAAAGTACTTCAGTGATGCAAAGCTGCTTAAATATTTCAAAATCAATTAATATAGTCGACTATACTAATATGCTAAAGAAAAAATTATTGAATCAATTGGTGAAGAAAATACTTTCTAAAAATTCAAAACTGAATTATAACAAAAACTCTCAGAAAAATGCAAATAGAGAAAAATTTCCACTTGATAAGTGGCATCTACAGAAACCCCACAGCTAACAATATGCTTTTTTTTTTTTTTTTTTTTTAGACTGGAATATAAATGTGAACTTTATTGGAACCTACATTTGGCACAGGAATTGGTTTTCCCAGCTTTGGCCTTCAGCAAGTAGGTTACTACTGAATTTTTTTATTTTTTTATTTTTTTATTTTTTATTTTTTATTGCATTTTAGGTTTTGGGGTACATGTGAAGAACATGCAAGATTGTTGCATAGGTACACACGTGGCAGTGTGATTTGCTGCCTTCCTCCCCTTCACCTATATCTGGCATTTCTCCCCATGC